>VXAX01003793.1:39429-125185 GCA_013399835.1 Leptocoma aspasia
AGAGGATTAGCTTTTTTTTTTTTTTTGTTAATTCTATTCTAATCACATCTATTGTGTGATTCAGTGGTACAAGTCCAGTACAAGGGCAAGTTTACATTTATGCCAGCACTTGCAAAAAGAGCCATTCCTTGGTCTTTTGGCCAACACAGATAAAAAGAGACCCAGCTGTCTGACATTCTGGTTCTGGCTGTCTTGCCTGCTCTCTGTACCTTATTAAAAATTGTTGCAGTAATTTTCCTGAGCTGGTTTCTTTGGAATTACAAGGTGGGGGGATCATCATTCTTATTGTTTAAAGGTCTTGATCTTTGCATGGACAGAACTGGTTTTTGTTACCTGTGCTAAACTCAGTGAACTAGAAAAAAATGTTTTCAGTATTTGGGAAATGCTGACGTTTCATCTCCCATTCAAGTTGTCATGGAAACTGTGGGTATCAGATAGCTTTAGAGAATGAAAAAAAGTATTTTGAATAAATAATGTCTAAATGCATAGTTATGACATTATTTAGAACAAAATAGACTATTTCAGAACAGTATATATTTGAAACAGTTGATTGAAATTGAAAGTTACACTTCCAAAAAATCCCAAAACAACTTTTATCTTTTTTGTTTGTTTCTCTTGAGCTTCTGGAAAGAAAAGTCAACAATTTTGTTGAAATTGCTGACAAAAATACTGGTTTGGACTACGTTATTTTTTGGAGAGAAAATTCTTGAAGTGTTAAATTTCACCCAGCTTTTAATGTTGAAAATCCTTGGTGCTGACTGCCATGTCGTACTGAGCAGGTTTTTTACAGAGATACTGCCCTCCATAACCCTCTTGGTGACACAGAGGAATAATAATCTGTTAGTTAATGGATGATGGGGATTTCTTTGGTAAAGGAGACCTTCTGTATTAGAATAACAACTTAGAATTAGGTGTTTCATCTGGAGAATAATCATGCCGTTGTTATTCACATGGTGCCCCAAGAGCAGCTTTAGTCAGCAATGGGAAGATGGTAATATTACGGTATTAAGAAGTAAAAGTGGTTAGAATAAGATATAACAGTTCATTTCATTTTGTTGAAAGTTAGGGTCCATACTCAATACTTCATGAGTTCATGGACCTAAGTTTATTTTAACCATTTCATATAGAACCTGAAGAAAGTTAGCTGTCCTAAGACAATGCTCCATCTGAGCATAATGATAAATTATGTTGAGGATATACCCTAGGCAGAGTGCAGCAATAACTCATCTTTTCTGATTCCAGAAGTGTGTGGCACTATGCTGCACAGGCATATGGGTTTATAACTAATCCAAATATCTTTGCACAGTGATGCATTGCACAACATAGACATACTCCTAAATATGAAAGAAAAGTAGCAGAGTGATTTAGGATAGTTTATTTTGATGAGATATGGATTTTGATTCATTATATTTTTGCATTCTTTTCACTTCAGTACACTCTGAAATGCAAAAAAAAATTCTTATGCTTTCATCATCTGAGAAATTATCAAAATAGCAGGTATATTCTGAAATTTTTTGTCAGAGAATAATTGAAGAAAAGTTTGCTCTTAGTCAGTGATTATTTTACTGATTGTAGTCTGTTATCTACATCTCTGTTTTGGGACAGAAGGAAAGAATTTCAGAGTTAACTTTTGCATTAGAATGAGCAATATGATATTGTGGTGGTCCCTGAAGGGGTCCTGCATTCTCAGTTGTGGAGAGGTGTCCAGTGTTGTGAGTGAAATTTTTGTCTAGTTTATCTCACCCTGAAGGGGGCTCCCATATTGGCCAGGTGAAAGAAACCCTAGACTGCATTGGTGGGGTTATGACCACCTCTCCCTTGACTATAGAGGGAAGACAGACAACACAGCGTGGACACATACATGGTAAGCACTTGAAATTAAGTGAGATTAATTTCACTTCTTTTGGGCTCTTCCATTTCCCTTTTCTGTATCCTCTATTCTTTCTATTCCCTTTTCCTGTGTATGATTCTTTTTCATTTAATGTTTCTTTGTTGCATGTTGCTTCCTTGGAAGTTCTTGAAGCCCTTTCTTCAGCTTTTTTAATAATCAGAAAATGCTGTACTTCTCACATATTGATGTTGTTTTCATGAGTGTTTCTATGCAAAATACCACTGTAAATAGAATGAAATATCCTTGGCCTCTGGCCGATGTCTTACTGTAGTACAGACAAATAGTTTCTTCTTTTAAGATGCATCAGACCTTCCTGACAGACCACACCAAGTTCCTCATCTATCTTTCTGCCATTTGTGCAAAAATGTAGTTCTAAGAAAATTGCTATTTCCTGAATTGTGAGTGGGTTTTATACCTCTGCAATTCAGGAGTGTTTTATAAGACTGCGCAGAGAGAACTGTGGGTGAAGACGAAGTCCCTTTCCTAATATATTAAATGTAAACATGCAGAAGGGATTGCAGAGTTGGAGTGTGGAATGTTGACATTAGTGCTTTTCAGCTGCTTGTGCCAAAGCTTTCCTTCCATTGCGTTTCCATTTCCCTTGCCAGGTGTGAAAAGAAATCTGCTGTGGTTTTAGTCAGTCTTGCAAGCACAGTACAGAGCTCACGTCCTTCCCCTAGCAACCGCCGTTCCCTGTTCCTGCGGCTACTGCAACCTCATTGGAGGCTCAGAAGAGGCAAAGCACAAGCCTTTCTGCTTTAATACCACTGGCACAAAGTGGGAATGCCTTGCACTTCCTCAGGGGATGCCCTGGTGTTAGCAAAGGTGTTGTTCCTTTGATATCACAACCTGGTGTGATCCATGTGTGTTGCAAGTATTTTGGGAGATCTGTGGAGATCCCTGGTGTGGATACACTTTGCAGGGCACAGTTAGTCAGGGATGTGGTGAGAGTTCCTGCATGCCTATCATTTGTAGAACTTGCCGTGCCATCAGCTCACACTGCCTTCTCCTCTCCCTGAGTCGTTCCATAAGTGTGTGTGGGGGGCTTTGCTTGGGAGAGATCTGCTGCCTGAAGTTATGTTTAATTTCCTTCTTTTTCCTCCCCTTTCTTTGCTGCTGGTCGCTTTGCTGGAGACAGACTTTAAGTGTATTCTGTGTTGTGATATTAAAGAACTTCTGCTACAGTTGTCACTGTTATTTCAGTAAAGACTTCCCATGGGAACGGACACTGTAGCAGAACATTGATGACACATAGCCCACATTCAGGTACTCTAATACAATAGCCAATATGTATTTTACTTCCTTTTGACCATGATGGCTATTTACCTGGAGCTGAACTGGCTGAACTGCTGAGGTACAACTGAATAACAAATTAAATTCTTCAGTTTGCTGGTTGTGAGATGAAATGAACAACGTGTTTTGTTATTGGGCAGTTCTGGTAGTACTGAACAATGTGAACAATTGTTTTTAACTCATGCTGAGGAGTGGTATAGTTAAGATCACCAGTTTCAGTCTACTGCCTCAGACCAACAGAGCAGGTATGTTTTGTAGGACTAGTTTCCTGTTAAAGGCATCTGACACCCCAGATGAAGCTGAAACTTTTGCCTTGGTGATTCCGTCTTTAATACTTTACCAATGTACAACCACATATCTTCTAATATAGCAAGAAGAATTGTGAGATAGAATGAACTATCTCTGTTAACCTGTAGGATTTTATGAAAACTTCTCTGGCTATATGAATTGTAGGATTAGACAGGAGGAATCCCCCAAATAGACTGTGATGCAGAACTTAGCTCCTGGCTTTAGCACTTGGAGGGAGGAGAGAATCATGTCCAGGAACCAGTGCTCACCATGTAGGGTGGGGAAAATCCACTTCCTTAGTCCAGCAGCAAAGACAGCATCTCCTAAATACTACAGAGGAGACAGCACAAGTTAAAAATACCTCTCCATGTTTCCTCACGTGTTAAAATATTTGCTTCCCTACACAGGAAATCTCTAAACAGTGTTGTAGAAAAACTTCACATGGAGGGGTTCAGACTTCAGTAAGAAACCCCACAGCCTTGTTGGAAAGGTAATGCTTGCTGATTACATGTGAAGGTAATTTTGTTGAATCTCAGCAGACCAAAGGAGACCTAAACTTGATGCCTTGTGGTCTCTTAAAATGCATCTATTGCCCTCTCCCTTCCTGAAAAATATTTCAGATCAGCTTCCTTAAAAACACAAAACCCCATCTTCCAATTTGCAGGTTTTACTGCAATAATTTTAAAAATTGTATGACCTAAAAACTAATTATCATGACAAGCAGGAAGACTATTATGCTGTTTTCTATGAACTTGTTTTGTTAAACAAGGTCTGAAAGTGTTTTGTTCTTTGCAAAGGGATATTTATGGAGTATCCATTAATCAGAATTTTGCTGGATATCAATAGTGTGGTTTTTTGCAAGGTTTTAGTTGTCTGTGGATCATCTCATTCTACAGCAAAGTTTGGCAACATTAAGAGAACAGATATGAAAAAAAAGTGAACTTCATGGAGTCAACTTTCTGTTTATATAAAGGAAAATAAAATGATTAACCATTCTAATACTTACAAGGAGCCCTAGATATACAAAAATGCATAGAAAAGATATTGGAAATATGAATGTCTTCCTAGCTGGGATATTATTTGGACATGGATATGAAACATTTCCATAATAGCCGAGACGTGCAGTTTAGAAATTATTTCATGATGGTTTAACAAGAAGGAAACTGACTTCCTTGACTCTGAACTGCATGCCAGAATCTCTAAGGATGGGGTATGCACTTCATCACACCCAAGGCTGATGGTGCTGTGCTGAGTATCCTTTGCTGGCTTGCTTCCTGCTGTACCTGGGACCCCACAGCAGCCTCATCACTGTCATACCAATATTGCAACTGTTCTTAGTTGGTTGCTGCAACCAGCTAAGTTGGAAGTGCTTAGTTGGTTTCTGCAAGCTGGATTTTCCCTAAAGCTGGGAAGTCAAACCACTGAACAACTGGGTAATTTTCTCTCTTGCATATAGTTAGTATGAAGAAAAGAGTCAGGATATAGGAAACAGTCTTCTGAAAATCTCTAATTTCTTGTAAGACTTTTGACGCTGAGAAAGCAAAGTAGGAAAATGTGGAAAATCCCAAAGTACCAATGGGAATACGCAAAGTCTATCAATCAAATAAATGTTAGTGGTTTGTTGGAGATGTAATGAGTAGGACAGAAGCTAAACAGGAATTATTGACTATTATGTTCTCCAAATACCTTTTGAAACTGGTTTTCTGCAGCTGCATATTAAAAGTCTTTTTCAACTTATTTTTTTAAGGTAGTGGTGCCCATTTTGTTTGCAAAATAATACTCAGCAAGATGTAAATAATGACACCTTAAAGTGATGTTGGAAAGAATGTATTACTTCTATAAAAGTTAGGAGATGTTGTTACCAAGGACTTGATTATATAGTTCAAAATCATTTGCAACAGAATGTTTCTTTCTGTGCAGAAGAAAGGCTTCTCCAAGGCTTAATTAGGATTCTTTTGCAAACAAAGCTGCTGTCTGTCAAACTGCTGTCTCATTTATTGAACAGTCTGGAAGATGTGTAGTTGACAAAGCAGGGAATAGCAGGAAGACAAAGGATGACCTAGCAGTTATGACAACTCCATGATGGCCTGGAGGATCTCTGCATTGCAGTGAAAATGGTTAACACTTGGCAAGGCTTTAGGAAATTGAAGAAAGGGAAATGCCAGAGTGCTTAAATAACAATTGTGTTAACAACCCCATCATTAGAGCAGTCAGATTTTTTCTGTTCCAGATTTTCTGGAACCATATGTTCCTCTACATAAATAGAGTAAAGCTTCACTCATTAGAAACCTTCTGCAATTTTCCATTTGCTGTGAGTTAGATTTGCTTGTGATTACGTAAATAAATGACTAAATCAATTTTCCTGTATTTTTAGTTTTGTTATCTGAACTATCTCAGACTCCTTGGGCTTCATAATCAGTCTGCAGAGTTAGAAAGCTTTCTTACATACATTTGGAACATTAGTATTTTAAGAATGTTCTTCTCTAATGATCTTGGGGTTTTTAAAGTTCTTATCCATAGTTCTTATCCCACACATTTTAAAAATTGTTTACTTTCAATAATTTAAAGTGGATATTTGACAAAATTCACATTCTTGAACTCCCAATATACTAAAATAAAACAGGCTTTTTAAGAGTAAAGTGCATGCAGTGGTTTTCACACTGTAGTTCAAGGGAGGAGTCGACAGTTCCTGGGTTTTACCAAAACAGGATAAATGCTTCCTTAGAGCTGACTTATGGATAATTTCTGTAAGATGGTGAGAGAAAGCTGCTGACTTTATTTGACTTTACTTTTCTTCAAGAGTTTCAGACTGGAGAACTTGGAAAGGTCATGTCCATATCCCTGTTTGAGGATATCTCTCCTGATGTCCAATCCCTAATGCAGTGATCTCAAGGAGAAGTTTTTCTTCCCACAGTTGTTTTTTTTTTTTTTTAAATTCTTGTTGAGTAAAAACCTCTTGTTGAACAAATCTCCTCAATAAGATGAATCCTTTTCTTCTGTACAAATGGAAGCACTACAAAACTACAACAAAACATTTTAATGGTAGACTTATTAAAGTGGGCTCCTTTGTGTGGGCTGTTTATACATTTTTTAATAATAGCACTAATTTTCTATTCTGTCTCCTTCTGTGTCTGTTAATCAAATAAATGCAGCCCATTTTTCATCATCTTAGCTTTGCTTGATTTTTTTTGCGTAGTAATTCCAGACCAATCATTCAGTGTCTCTGCCAGATAGATATTCAGCTATTATAGATGAGTTTAGTTTATACATTTAGTAGTTTCCTTCATGTTCATTCAGCTGTAAAGAGCATAGGATTGTGACAGATAATCTTTAATTATGTTTTCATTTGCAGGTTGCTTTGCTGTAAGCAGAGCTCCTCTAAGTAGTTCTGCTACGTGAATCTATGTGGTTTATTCAGATACAGATGCCTTAGAGATGCCTTTGCTTTGTGCTGTGAAGACTGAATTCTCCCTGAGGGAAGGAGGCTTCCTATTGCACTGAGTCCTTCACAGGAGCTAGGTCCTTGTTCAGCTGATGGATCACAAGGATACTGCCACTTCCCAGAACGTACTTCCCAGGTCTTTTGGAGTCCATACTGGGTAAGTAAGGGTACCTCAGAGTCCCTCAGAGGATTCCGAGTCAGCATGAGGTAGTGCCCCTTTGAATCCCTGCATCTGTGCTGTGGGACTGTGCTTCAGCAGGGCACCCATGTAGAGTCAAAATGCTCAAGGCTTTGTGCTCTAAGAGTAAATTTCAAGTCTCTGGAGCAAGTGCCTGTCCTGTCTAACAATTTTAATAATTTTGTCTGGAGAGAAGAATATTAAGAGAGTTTTAAAAATGTGAAAAAGGGGGAAAAAGGGAGTTTAAAAATGCTAAAAATTGAGGGATTTTTTAATTGAACAAAATAACAAGAAGATGCAGGAGGAACCAGCTATTGATCGTCTTAGAGAATCAGCATTCTGGGAGATGAAATCCTTCACAATGATGCACTGCTTACCATGATCTTCAAAACAGTAGTTTCCCAGAGGCTTGCCATATTTCAAAAAATTACTTTGAGAAACATTTAATGACTTGTAAAAGGTTGTGAAGAAAAATGGGAAGTATCTTTGAGACTTTATGACTGCAGTAACTGGAAAATTTTATTCAAATAAAAATAGTGCCAAAATGACTAAACACTTTTAAAAATTAAGGTCGAGAATCATGTTAATTCCACTCAGGTCAACAAAAGTCTGGTGCAGCATACAAACACAAAAATGTAATTCCTGTTGTCACTTCCCATGGTGTTATTTATCGGTCAGGGTACTGAATCTGGTCAAGGTTTTTGTGTTTAACTGTTCCTCAAACTTTCCATATGGAAGAAAGACCTGTATATTTGCTAGATCTACAGGGGACAAAATACAGGTAATGTCACTCATTAACTTCCTGTAGATCAGCATTTGATTCTGAATTAATTGCCCTGTGGCAACAATTTAACTTGAAAACCAAAGACTAGGTGAGAAATCATAGAGGAGTGAGGGCTAGGGCTGCGAATTAGTGTTCTTACAGTCCAGTTCTGGAGGTACTATTACCTTACTATGCATCTGTGTGAAGTAGAATTAAATAAAGAGGTCTCGGTCACTACCAGTTGCTCTTTCCCTCTGTTGATTATACAGGAGGCCAAGAGTAAATAGCCGAGTTATGTATGACTTGTTCATAGATACCTGAAGTTAGGTGAAGTTAAGTCCATCCCATCCTAAAATTTGAGAGTGCTACACTCATTTGCATGATACATATATATCATATGAGTACATATCCATATTATATATATATATATAATACTTATTATTTTGTATGTTCATGTACCCTGTATGTATTATATAGATAGGATATGTTTAAGGTAATTATTAATGATTAATTATACATATTATATACATGTAGATTTGTATGCTGAGTATTTCCTATGCTATTAAAGATGTATGATTAAAATGTGATGCCATTTACAACAGCTATCATGTACCATGTATAACCTGTCCAAAATTTAAATAATTATTTTCTATTATACCCTTCCCCCTTTCACTGGTGAAGACATTTATAGAGTCATCTTACAGATATGTAACCTCTCATCCTGTCTTCACACTGAACCATAACTGTGAGAATGCATTTTTGTTCGTGACAGTGACAGCAATTGGGCCACTATTTTGTATTTGAATCCTTACCTTTTTGTGGAAAAGATGATACTAGTATGATGAGTTTCTTTGTGAGTACCAGGGGCCTTTGGGTATCTTTCTTGGTTTATGGTAGACCAAATGTAAGGATTGCCCATGTTACAGAAGCTTTTTCATTTCTAGGGCTGTTAAGGTAGAGTTGAGTATAGATTCCTGCAGTGGAAAGTAACTTAAATTTGAAGGGAAATTCATATAAAGTAGATCAGTAGTAGAATGGCTGAGTGAGGGTGGAAAATTTGGATTGCCTTTTTCTGAACAGTTGCTTTTTTTTTTTTCTTTCAATGCTTGCAGGAAAATTATGTGTTCCTTTCAGTAAATAATAGGGTGCCATTAGCTCCTAAATATGCCTCTCTTTTTTATTGGAATGTAATTAAATAACATTTTATCAGAGGAGTGCTCATGGCAAAGATATATTCTGGGGCCTTTCCATAATTTATTTTATCTTTTCCTTTTTTTTTTTTAGAATGCTGCCCTGCCATTGAACTCTGCCTGGCAGGCATGGCTCTGGTATGGGTAGGACAGCTTTCTATTTATTATTAGTATTATTGTTATAGCTTTTGGGCACACAATAACGATTCTATGGGGGAAAAAAAGAGGCAGAAGAGCAAACTCATTGGTCATTATCACTCAGGATGTGTCAAACAAGTTTTCTTTTGTATTGATTGAATTTTCAATTTTGTCTACCTGGGCACAAAGTAAATTAATTCCACAGAAGGACTATTGATTTGACATACAGTTGGAAAGAACAAAAGTTAAAGAGTTTCATTCTTTTTTTGATTGGTTTTCTCCCCCCAAAGTTTTTGTTTGGCAGTGCTATATAAGCAAAGCTACCTTACTGAGAATGAAGTTTCTTTTTGGAAAATGTGTTTCTTTCATTGCATTTAAACCTGCTGAGCTGATATTTCAGAGGGTTAAATTTACAAATGCTGTTTGGGCATATTCAGTAAAACCCTGTCAGCTTGAGTTAATGATTTGGGATAAGGTCTTTGGATCTGAAAATACAGGGCTTGTTCAGAGAACACATGCTCATGCTTTGTGCACTTTGTGATGGGTGATAAAGGACATGACATAATAAGCCCAGCACAAGTCTCATAGTCCTGTTCCTGAAAGAGGTTCTTTCTCCTCCAACTAAGGTTTTATTAGCTGGAGCAAGTGTCACCGTGGAACACACGATAGCCTAGTGTTTTGGGGCTGGAAGGAGTTGTCCTGCACCTCTCTACAAAGGGTGTTTTTTTCTGCCAGTCTCTCTTTTTATTTTTTATTGTATGAAAATATATCTGTTGTAATATCTTGTAAGAATAGTGTCTATCCATTGCACTCAGGTGTGCCACCACAGTCAGTTACTTGCAAATTACAAAGTTTGCTTAATTAAGCTATTACAAAGATTTTAATGTGAATAATTTTCTAATTCAAAGTTGCAGTTGGAAGTGATTTTAACAGCTGTACGTATTCTTGTACGACTATGCATATATGCAAAAAACCTAAGACAGTTAAAAAAACCTTTCCAATTTAATATTTATTCAGTGTTTTGTTTTACAAGGAGTTGCAGAATGTTTACTTGCTCAAAGCTAGATTCCTAAAACATATTGTCCACTAAAAAACCTGTGAGACTGATGTTCTTGAAATGCTTTCTTGGTGGGAGAAACTTTTTTCCTAGCTGATTTCTTCATCATTATTAAACATCTGATCATAAATCTAGTATGGTTTTTTTGTTTGTTTATTTTTAGGGTTTTCTTTGTTTGTTTCTTGTTTTGGGGTTTTTTTTGCAATTGAATTCCCTGGTCACTGATTAAGTAACAAAATGAATTGCACTGAACAATCTGCTAATTTTCCAGTTTTAACAGGAAGCTAATATTTATAGAGAATGTTGGACTCTTATAATTTCCCCTTTTGCTCCACTGTCATAATAGATGGCTGTTTACTTTACACACCCTTAAATTTTACTACACTCACAGTACCATATGCAAGTTGAAAGAAAGCCTGCTATATACTCCTGGGCTTTTTTACATGCATCTTGATCTTCTTATGTCTAATGAACAAGGACACTTGAAACATGTATTTTGGAGGAGAACCAACTGCTCTGATGTTAGCCAGCGTGCTGTTCCCTTGGTGTTGGGCAGTAATGCCTCAATCAATGAAATATTAACTCTGAGAACCAATATGTACTACCATTTTGGGGTGGGGTAGGAGGGAAGTCAGTTTCTCAATTCACTTTCTGTTTGTGCTGTGCACACCTAATCACCTTGTAAAGGTGGTTCTTTAATGATTGTTCCCAAAGTGCTGCATGTGCCAGCAATGCACACCAGTGGCTGTCCAAATGGATTATAGGGCAAGGGCACAAGTCCCCTTTTTTTTCACTGCTGTAAACTGAAATGAAGTAGAGATCAATCCTTCTTTCACAAACTAGCTTAAGCCCTTCTGAACAGTGTTGCAAAGGCTGTGGTGTTTGCCACAGTCAGACAGATGAATAGTACTTATAGATCTTTCTATATTTTCTCCAAATATTTCTAAGTCAGTGAGTGTTTTCTCATTCATATCACACCAAATACAATATTATTTTCCCTTATCAGCAGTTACCATCCATTCCTTATTCCTCTCTGTCACAGTTTAAGCCCAGCTCACAACAAAACACCACAGAGCTGCTTGCTCACTTCCTCACCTTTGGGATCAGGGAGAGAATTGGAAGAGTACAAGTAAGAAAATAAAGCAACTTTTGGCTGAGATAAAGACAGTTTACTAGGGAAAGCAAAAGCCATGCACAGAAGCAAAGCAAACCAAGGAATTAATTCACTGTTTCCCATGGGTAGGCAGGTGTTCAGCCACTTCTGGGAGAGCAGGGCCCCATCATGTGTAATGGTGACTGTGGAGGACAAACACCATCATTCTGACCATCACCCCATGCCCTGTTTTTCCCCAGCTTTATGTGCTGAGCATGATGTGATACAGTTTGGAATACCCCTTTGGTCAGTTGCAGTCACCAGACCCAGCTGTGTCCCCTCTCAAATTTTTGGGTACCCCCAACTTCCTCACTGGCTGGGCAGTTCTGTAGGCAGAAAAGATCTTGTCTCTGAGTCAGCACTGCTCAGCAATAGCAAAAATATCTCAATGTTATCAATAAAATTTTCAGCACAAATACAAACCATAGCCTCATACTAGATACTGTGAATAAAATAAATTCTATCCCTGCCAAAAGCAGCACACCTTTTATATCATTATAATTAATTGTGTTGCATTTTTATCTTATTTTCACTGAAAAGTTGGAATGTTTACCAAAATTCGAAAATGTTGTGAAAATAATCTGTAAAATCTCTCCTTAAATGCTACTTTTATATTATTTTACGTTGTTTTTCTGTGTAATACTGGCCAGGTTAAAAGTAGGCTAAGACTTTTTGGGGTTTTTAAAAACCTTTCATCACTTCCCTGCTTACCAGCCTTGTTGAAGGATTAACAGTTAGCTTGTTAGCTCTCTTTTAAAAAATCATTCATTATTCAGTTGCTGTGAAATATTCAGTTGCTCAAGTTCCTGCTCTTACTTGTTTGATGTGTACCTGAAATAACAGTCTGATTCTTAACCGAAATATTTGCTGATGTAATTGAGTGTTAATTATGACACCAGTGGACAAGTGTGGGAGTCTAGAAAATAAAATTAATTTCCCCTGTTGGCCTTGTAATTGCCAGTGTTTAAAGGTGCCACCATATCTAGGTTTGAGTATAGATCCATTGATTGTGTCTATATGTATGTGCATGTGTATATAGAAAGTACCCTGTAGCATAACCAATACCCCAAACTGTGATTTTGCATGGGTACATAAAGGTCATCTGAGAGTACTTCAAAGAAAAACCCTTTCACCTTGTTTTGTGGGAAGGAAAGTAAACGTAGTTGGCAAGAATCAGAGTTTCTTCATGATCTTCGTCTTGGGGATGGTAAAAATATCAGCACTCTTCTTCATGGTTGCTGTTATATTTCCAGTGTTGTCAGAAAGTAATAACAGGTACGTGCTAAAACGAGTTTGAATGGTATGCATAGCAAGCAAGTTAGACTGTCTGGATATAAAAACTCACAAGTATTAATTTTTTTCAAGTGGAAACTTTTCCAGCATAGTCTTCTGCTAATTGATCGCAGCTCCGTCAAAAGAGTTTTAGTTATCAAAAGATCTCTGTGAAAGGAAAACTGAAACTGCTGCCAGGACTACATTTTTTTTCTGACTTAGAGAAACTACAGTGTCAAGACTGCATTAAAAGAGAGTAGTGGCAACAAAGAAATTGTCAGCAACTAGAGCACTATATAAAGTGCAAAACATCTGATTGCACAACTTGTCTTTGTAAATGATTAGAGAAGATATTTCCTTTGAAAGTTTATTTTGTTTGTAATCTTGCAGAGCAAGTAAGAATAGTACTGAGTTGCAGTACCAACAAGATAATCACAGTTCCCCATGTTGCTGAAGGCAAGAGCTACCAGTGACAGGATCTGTATTTGTGTTGACCATGAATTAGCTGACTGGAACAAAATGCTCCTCTATGTTCTATCTATCATCTCAGATTATTTATATTCGGCTTAAATTTATGTGTTTTTTGAAATTTATGGAAGTTATAATTTGCATGTTTGTCTTCTTGCCACTGTACTGACATACTGAAATTTTGATCTCAGGTATCTGAAATGAAGAAGGGGAATCTAGTAATTAGAGCAAAGACTCTGGAGGATTGAAATACCTTTCTGTTCCCTTCTGGCCAAAAAGAAATTGTTTCTACCAATATGTTAGTATGGATGCTTTCAACTGAAAAAATTGGGACTGAAATTACAGGAAAAGCCCCACTTAACAGAAGCAGTCACGGTCAATAGTTACAGAGGACAACAGAAGGTTATTTGCTAAATACTGTATGCAGCTTCTCTGCTCAGGTGAGAAAGCATAGAATCCAGCAGAGATGAGAGCAGTGTCCTTGTGTGCTTGTTTTGTTCCTCTCAAAGCTGTCCTAGGAAAAGTTAAATCCTGTTCATTTTTTAAAGCAGCATCAAGGGTAGCTTGTCCCAGTTCCTAACATCTCTCTTTCCATGTCAGAGTCACAGAGGACAGCCTGCACAGCTCTGCTGCTTCAGGCAGATAGGTATTTCTGTGCTATTGTGTTCCTCTACCTGCAGTTCACCCTCACAAAGACCTGCTAGGCTTTAAGGGTACTATGAGACTGTACAGATAGCTTTAAAGCATTTGAAATTCTTTCCTGAAAAAAATCTATTTAAACTGGACCTGTTCAGAAAACATGGGAATGGCAAATATGTTTAGGTGGCTGGGATTTGCTAAGGAGGTGACAGATGGCTGCCAGACTGTGATCCTTAGGCAAAATGGAAGTCCTGGAAAAGAAGGATTAGGCCTAAAACACTCCAGTGTACGTAAGTACCTAACATGTACATGGGATTGTCTGATAGTCATGTGTGCTAGAAACTAGTGTATTGTTTGTGCAGTTTAACATTGCTTTCCATGACTAAATTTCCTCCAAGTTTAAGGTTTCATACCTTGCAAACTCCTCTGTGTATAATTTTCCAAACACTTCTCCATAACACAGCTTTGTGAAGCCCAGAGGCTTTGCTGTGTGAAAAATTAATCTTCTCAAGGTATTGTTCAAGAAAAATGGTGGTGATCTCTAAGGAGGTGTTCTGCTGGCTTTTCTCAAAAACCAGACGGAGAAAGGATAGAGCAAAACAATCTGTTTCTGGTCCTGTATATCTTCAGAGTCCATGGTTTGTGACATTGGTGTCATTCATGTGCTTGGAGCAACAGAAGTTATTTTAAATCTGTCCTGTCTGACATTCCTTAGGTCATGGGCAAAATGAAATAAAATGTAAGTCTGAAACTTATGTACTAATTCTCTTCATATTTTCTTCAGCTGGAACAGAAACTGCATTGTGATTTTTGAAATCTGCAAAAATCCAAACTCTAATGATGTTTGTCACTAATGAATCAGTCTTTGAACAAAAATGTATAAGTTTTTCACTTGAAGTTTTTTGATTTCACATAGTTCCTGTTCTGTTACACTGAAATTCAAAATTTTCATCAACAGGATATTTGCAACAGATGCCATTTTTGTTTAACAGCGTCTTCTATTTGTCTCAGAAAGCTGGGATTTTTTTTTTTTTTGCTGTTTATCAATGGTAATACCTTTCTGTGTTGCTCTACTTTGTACCATTTATACTGAGCTTCTGATAATATTTTGATGTTTTCAGGTAGTGAGGCCATGATGGAGAATTTTTGACACTTACTATTGCTCTCAAAACCCTTATGGTAATCTTTAATGCAAATATTTCTATAATTGCTGTAAAGAAATTCTGGGAAAAAATAAGCCTGTATTTACTATGCATGTAAAAGTACCTTTATTCACTTCAGAGGAGGCAGTTAGGTGTGCAGCCTCACTTTTGGTTTGCTACTGTAAATGCAGAACCAAGCATGTCTTGGTTACTAATATAGTGCTGTGGTTGAATCTGCTCTGGCTCTCATAGCTAGGTAGAAATGAATTGGAAGCATGAGTGTCAATCAAATTGACCTTTCTCTTTTCCTCCTGTGCTTGAAGAGCTCAACTTGATGTAAAATATCAAAACTCTTTTAATGCAGTATTTGTTCAAAGCTTTTGTATAAAGCAGTCCTCCTTAGGCATTCAGCAAATTTATACAGTTCCCAGTATCAACCTTTTTATCTTTTTGCATTAGAAGGTGAGAATAGAATGAAACTACACAGGACAAATGAGAACAATTTGAATGTCTGTGACATGTTTAGTGTCTGAAAAACTCCTCACACTTGATCTTCTGTAAAGGTAGGTCACTACTTTTAGAAGCTTTGAGTCACTTTTATTCCTTCTATCTTTTCCTTTACTGTGGATGATCCTTTGCTACAGTTAATTCCCTGAAAACCTTTAACAAAGAACTGCCAAGAAGCATCTTTTCTCAATGATTTGTTTATTCTCTTTCCTTTGTCTCATGAAGAAAATCAAATAATACTTGAAAGTCAAACACAGGATGGATGTTTGGGAATAAAATAGTTCTTTGGATTCTTTGTGGAGTCTGGATTAAATCCCGACTCCTTGTAAATCAGGGGAACTTTACTGTTGACCTAACATTGAATTTCTAATAAAGTTCATACAGCATATTGTGCAAAATGTGGAGGTTAACTACAGTGCTTTGGTCAAGACTTATGCTGATTTGGCTTTATTAAGTCAGTTTCAAAAGCCTGAAAGGCTTGATTTTAACCTTGGCTTTAGTGGATGCATAATATTTAATTGATGTTGTATATCAAATGAAAAAAACCTTTCTCTATAGCCTCCATGTAGTGCCTTCCATAAATATCCACATAAGGTGAATTGTATACCTTATTAATTAAAAACTTTGATGTCATTAGAGATCCCTGCATGGGAAAGCCCTAGATACAGAAACTATAAGTTCAGTCTGTCATTTAGAACAATCAATATTTGTACTGGTACTGAATGGGTTGGCAAAGAACAGGAACTTAATCCAGACAATTCTTTCTTGATATGCAAAAGTTCAGAGTGGAATTCTAGTTATAATCTGTATAATTAAAACCTGACACATTATTTTTGCTGTATAGCACTGAAATTTAAGAATAAGTACAGATGACATAAGCTTAAAGGAAAATGTACTCAGAGGTTGACGGATTCCCTTAATCAAAATCCTTTTGATTTCAATTGCTTTGGTAGATACTCAATTTAGTGACAAAGACTATTTGCAGAAAATACTCCCTCAAGAAAATTTTACTGTATTTATCTCTTCTCCAGATATGTTTGTATTCACCAGCCAAGTTACCAGGTTAATATGCTTTTTTCTAAATTATTTGTCCTATGCAGAGGAGAAGATTATTTACATTTGGATTTTTTAAAATTTTCTCTACAAAATGCAGATTGAAAGATCAAACTAAACTAAAGAATTCATAAGCCGTAAAGCCTGGCTTTATAAGACTGCTAGCTCTACTCCACTATGTATAAATCAGGATACAGGTGTTTTCTGTAAAAAAACTTAATTATCTTTGCACTCTTGAGCAACCACTTAGTAAATCATGTCTGAAGACACTCCTTTGCTGCACTTTGGCTCTTTATACTCTTTAAAATAAAACTTCAGTAGAAAAGGGGACGTTTATAGAATTTTTAATTTTGAGAAGTTTTTGTAAAAAAATTTATCTACTTTAAACTGCTACAAAAAATGCCTTCAGTTCAATTTTAACTGAACATTACCTTTTTCTGTGCAAAGTTAACAGTACAGCCCTTAAGAAACTGAAGAAAGAACCTACCAAAGATCTTTACATTTTCTTCTTGTCATCTACTTGTTTTTGCTCTAACTCTGAAACAAATTTTCAGAGAAAGGTGTATAATAAGACCACATCTGCGGATTTTTACTGCTAGCATTCCAATTTTTGCAGTTTTGTACAACTGAAAATAAGCAGCTCAAGCAGTAATTAACACTTGTGTAACATTTGAGACAGTGTATCTCATATTATTTTTTTATCATGTGTCCACAAAACCTCACCTCGTGTGCCTTATGAGCTTCTTTGTGCTTGAGAACATTCGTCTCTTGTAGAAACATTCATTAATTTCTTTAGCTGTTGTGAAATAACTATCATAATTATGCTGATAAGAGGACAACTAATTGTCAGTTATTAACATGTTCTCAATCTATTTCTATCCATCTGAATAACCCCAACTCACTGCATCTTTCTCAGGGATCATAGTTTCTACATTTTTACACCAAAAAAATGTGTGGGGGGCTTTTTTATTAATGCAAATCCTACCAAATGGGGCCATACCAACACTGAGTGGAGCAAAAGGATTGCTTCATATGCCATGCAGGTTTGACTCTGTTTACACCTCCTAGAATGTATTTGACACATACTCAACACTCAACTCTGGGGTTTTTTCTTCTGCTGTATTGAACCTTTGTTTCATGCAATTACATAGCCTTTTATTCACATCCATGTTCAAAATTTTTACATTCATCCTTTTGTATTATGTCATGTTCTTGAAATTAATTTCTTCTAGTTTATGAATATAATTTTGATTTTTACTCAAGTGTAAACCAGAAATCAAGTTTTTTGAGTGTCAATGGAACTGCATTGACTGTGTAAAGGCAGAAAGGGTAAATGAGGGGAGGGATGAATTTACTTGTGATGTTCTGTTTTGCTAAAATTTTCATGCTTAGATAATGTGAAGTAGTGCAAAAGAAATGCTGTTAGTGCATTTTTCTTTCATTGTGTGTGTGCTGGTAATAGCACATAATTTACGTGTTAGTGTATGTACTGCTCTGCATTAATTAGTACAAGATCATTGATGTGTTTTGCAGTGCATATCAATCACCCTTTATTTTCTAGCATACATGGCTAAGAACTCTGTATACCTCACTTGAACTAATTTTTTATTTCTGCTTTCACAGTGGAAAAGATATTTATGCTGAGAAAAAAATCTGTTGCTTTGGCTATCCATATTGATTCTATTAATAAATCTAATTTAAATATTGTTAAAGTGCAATAATAGAAAAAAAAAAAAAGAGGTTAGGTGTTATTTGTGTAGTCTAAGCCTCTTTTTAGAGAGAGCAAACTTTAATGTAACCTGACCTTGTACAAGGCCTGGCCCAGCTAAGTTTTGAAAATCTCAGAGTGGCCACGCCAAGGCAGAAGCAAACCTTTTCAGTGCTTACCCATGACTTAAATACAGGAGATATTATATCAGGTTGGTATTTGTTTATTCAAGCTGTGTTAGTTAATTATTTTTATGAACTAAGTGGTGTGCTTCCACTTCCTAGCTGCTATCAGTGACGTGGAATGCCTTCAATCTGAGCAGATTTTGTAATGTCTTAAGTTTCTAGAAGAGCTATTCAATTTCTTCTCTAATATTGTGTGGTCAGAACACCACTGCCTCCTCTTTTGGTACTTTTGTGTGGGTCGACAAAGAAGAAAACATCTAAATCATGTAACAGTAGTGAGAAAATGTACCATATCACTTTTTAAAATGGATCTAGGAGCCAGAGTATTTGCAATGGTGAGATTAAGAGAGTAGGAAATTCAGAACCATTATCCTCTGAAGACCTTTGCCCATTTTCTCACAGTATTATATGGGGCACTGTGGGGCTGTAAATAGTCTTTATTCCTGAGTAAGCGCCAGCCTGAATTCTGTCATTAACCATATATTACAGTTACTTGTCTGTAAGTGTGGAAATTGCTGGGGGAGAAGACAGGATATTTTATTTGAACTTTTTGTTCATCTTTTTAGTGCTACTTATTCCTTTTAGCACAGGAACATAATGTTTTGTCTTGTTTTCAATTTTGCCTGCTTGTGCTCCTTCTTGCACTCCTTCTCCCTCTGGCAGGGTAGAGCACTTTCCATCTTTGACACCCCATGCCAGTGGTATTTACTCAGAAATGGAGAAACCACTCTGAGCTTTTGAGGCTCAGGCTTTCACTCTCCCCTCCATTTGCCCATGTGTTTGGTAGGGCCTGACAAAGTAATCATCTTCATCAGGAATGAGCACCCACAGCAGCTGTAGATTTGGTGCTGCTCACATGGGGCTAAGGCTCTTTGACCCCTCTTTGAACAGAGATAGAAACTCACAGCATTGTCAGTGGGCTCCAGGTTATCTTCTGCAGGCTTCATCTGCGCAGGATGCCCGATTATCTGGCTATTGCAGAATGTTCTGCACTATAGGCAGAGGGAAACCTGTGCAGTAGATGCCATGGGAGTTTGTTTTCAAAGCTGTGGTAAGAGGACAGTATTGTCAGAGAAGCTAAAAGCCCAGGGACAAACCTGAAATAGGGACAAGACATCATCTCCCAAGTTTTTGTTAACACTCCAATCATTTTATTGTGCTTCCTTTCATTCTCCAGCATGATATGATTTCTCACCAAAATAAAATGAAAACTTCATAATGGAGTGACAAGAAGAAAGCTAAGACTGGTGAACATGTAAAGACATATACCTTTTACTGCTTGAACTTCTAGTTAAAACCCAATTGTTAAAAAAAACTAGTTAAAATAAACTGTGTCTTTTTCCTTTCAATTCAATTAGAACAAATCTCTCATTAAAAAAATTAAAAGCTTTCCTTTTAAACACTGGAGGCACAGACAAACTTTTTACCCAGTGGTCCAGGCTGACTGAAAAGCAGGAATTCACAGTGTAAATCAGGCCAGAATTACAATATAGTTCTCTCAGGCAATTCAGGGGTTCAGGTGTGGGTTCATCATAGAAAACAGTGCACCTTTATTCCTTACAGATAGAAATTATTGGGGCAGAATAATTTTGAATATTTAAATTTTTGAATATTTGAATACACTAATTTTGAATATTTTCCCTAATCATTTTAGTGAATCAAATTGGTCAGTTTGCATTTCTTGCTTTTTGCTCCATGGATTAAATAAATGGAAAGACAAAATGAAAGGCTAAGTAGTTACAATGTAATTTTCACTGCAACTTTGTCAGCAAACCTGATGCTAGTAGGCAAATGCCCAGGATACTTATCAGCATGCTGTAAAAAACTATGTATTTTGCTTGCATGCAAACTAAAGCCTCTTTATTACCATTTTCCTTGTAATTTCCTTGTATTCCTACTTTCCATGCTTCAAGGCATGTGGATTTTCAACATAGAAAATGTCTACCCTCAGAATATCTTTCTTCAGGGATGCTCTGTGTATCAACGTTAAGAGCTGACCATGGCATTCTCTAAAAGGTGCAGGTGTTATGCGTGTGAAGGATTTCCCTCTAGTGCTTCCTCTGGTGCTCCATGGCAAGTTTATTTTTGACAGGGGAGCCCTGACATCAAGCTGCCTGGCTCCTCTGAGCAGCGTCTGTTGCCACGTGCCTTTCAGAGCTCATGCTCCAATCCTGCAAATTCTGCTTCTGCCTTCGGCGAGAGCAGGGTACAAGTCTGATGTACACAGTTGGAGAAAAGAGAGAACAATGTGTATTCTAAAAGATGTGAAGGGGAAATCCACATTGCAACTACTCAGTAGTGGTGGTTTGTGGGCACAAAATGAAGGAGGAGGAATGGAGGACAGGCAGGTTCGTCTGCAGAAATGATCAAACTGGCTGGAGGCAGGAATGCCAGAAACAGAGGCTCTCTCCAAGGGAGTGAGTTTTTTCTTGATGATGAGATAAAAACAGACCCATCATGGTCCCATAGCCACCCTGGGATGGGACTGCTCATATGTCACCTCTGGGCAGCAGAGCTGGGCTGGGTTGTGGACTCAAAGCCAGGCTGAGGATTGGTGCTGGTCTAAGTATATAAAAAATTGGTATATAAAAAATTGGTTTGTGGTTGTAGCTATTCAGACTCCTTGTAGAACAAGTTATAGTGGTAGGAACAAGTTGTAGTGGGTATGACTGCCCAAAGCATAGTTCACTAATTTTAGTGTAGTTAAATACCAAATTGTTTAAATCAGTTCAAGAACTACAGTAAAAATTCACCCAAAGATGAGAGACAATTTGTGGGGATCCTCTGTTTGCCCTTTGGAGGCATGGTTTTGCGTTTTGTTTGGCACATATAGAAGGAGTGGGGTGTCATGTCAGCTAGCCCTTCAAGTGTTCCTTTCCAGCTCTTTGTAGCTGGCATCATTCACTGTCCTCTTCTGTGAACAGCATGTGGTGACCAGAAACGGTTGTGGAGGAGCAGAAACCACAAAGAGAAAATCACAAGAGCTGAGGAAACTTGAAGTCGGCTTTACCTGGGGACATTTTCCACAAGCTATTTGATAGGTTATTCTGCTGCCCCAGATCTCTGTTATTATAGGGAAAGTGTGGAGGTATTCTCCCCAGTTGTTTCAATACCTGGAATTTTCTCAGTTCGTGCCGGGTTTTGTGCACCCTTTCTGTGGCAGCCTGAACTTGATTTCTCTGATGAAAGTCACCCTCGGCCTCCAAATGTGCAGTTCAGATCCCTCTGTGTTGCTGGAGTAGTATGTGGACAGGGAAGAGATGCGAACGACTGAAAACCAACATCAAACAAGCAGCTGAAACCAAGAACTGAACCTGCAGTTTATAATAGAGATAAATATTTTCATATATGGTGATCTTCTGCCAAGTGATGATACCATAACAAAAGAGTAATCTTTGTTCAAAAATAAATTTAGTATCACATTCTTTAACTTGTGCTTGCAATATTCCAGGGATAGCTTTCCTTCAAGACTGTAATAGCTAACTTTTTCAGAAAAATGTATAAAAATCTTTCCTCAGAAGCATGATTGTTTACCTCCATTGTATTTCTCTTATGAAATTAACAAGGATGGTATCTTACCTTAGAAATTGTCAGAACATTAAGACTTTATTTTTGCTATAAGAAGACAGATGGAATATTAAAAGTAGCCACAGTATCATTCATAGAATTTATTAAAATCGTGTGTCCCCAGGAGGCTAGCTGAGAATAAAATGCTGAAGAGCAAATGGTGAATTCCCCACTGCAGTTGAAAGCAAATCTATAAATAGAATCACAATGGAATAACCCTCCAGCTAGTGAGCAAGAGAACAAGAAAATCCTACAACTTGCTTTGCATGTTAATAATGACAAAAAGTGAGGGAAGAAATAAAGAAAGAAAGAAACAAGGAAAAATGGCTGTAGATGGCTCATTTACAGAGAAACCATGTGCTTGGTAGTTAATTTAGGTGCATTTTTCTCAGCACTGAACAGAAAAACAATAGAAACAATTTTTTAGATGATGATTTATTTGTACATCTCAGTGAAAAAGAGGATGACTTCTGGCATTTTCCTTCAGTATGCCTTCTGTTGTGACTAATGCAAGAAGCCTGTTGGATGCATAAAGCAGAAAACAGTCTGTGAAGAGCGAATTTCATTATAAAAGAGCTTATTTGGTCTTTTGCAGTGAAACGATGCTTCCTGTCATTCCAGCATTGGAAGCTATGAATAACTCATTCTTCCTATGGTATATCATAGTGCCATGAACCTTTGTAATCTTTTGCTGTCATTCTGTCCTCTACCAATTACTTACCTTGTTGTCAAAGTGAAAATATTTCTATTGTGTATCTATAATGAATTATATCACAGCTACCAATACCTGCAAAGAATTGACAATAGCTAGATGGGAACACTCATAGTGAAATTTATAATTTTGGTAGCTTGGCGTAAGGAGAGGGAATCAACATGCAAAAAGCAGATGTACGATCTTCATTAAAAAATGCAGTTTTCCACAGCTGTACATCTGTCTTGCCATGTGAAACACTTCTTATGTTACCTGTTAAATGTTCTTGTGTGGGCAGCAAAATTCAACTCTGTATCTAGAAGTCAGCAGAAATGAGGCAATAGAGTGTGTGTGTGTGAATGTATGTGTTTGCATTTTCCAATCTGTACTCTCACACATGTCCAACATTACTCACAATGTTCTGTGATCAAATTCTTGCTTCTCAATTTTGTCTATTTATTTTTATTGTTTAGGGGTTTTTGTATTGTGCATTCCATTCCTATTTCTATTTGAATGCTTGGCTTATCTGCCTCCTGGTAAACCCTGGTGGCTTAAATTAGGTTGACCAGTATTACTGATTTAGAAAGTGTGTACCCAAAACTTCATATGGCTTACAGCCTTAAAGTAGTAACTAGGTATCTGTTAAAGCAACAGCAAATTCCAGAAATATTACGATGAGTGATGACAGTACCTACTCAAAAGTCCCTCAGCTTCATGCTGAGTTGGTGACAAGTGAGGTGGTGTCAACAATTAAGTTTCAGGGTATCTTTAATATATTGACTTTACAGATTTGGGACCTCGAATAAGAGTTGAGACCAAAGCTTAGGAGTCCGATATAATCCCAGCATTATTATAATTATTAGCTATAAGTTTGTCACCACTAAGCTAGATAAAAAATTGGAGAGGAGATGCTGTACTCTGTACCCTGTAGCTAGAGAGGGATGGATTTTAGCTCCTCCTTGCAGCCCTGTGTGGGCCACTTAAGAGCTGAATGTGATGATCCTTGTGGGTCCCTTTACAGCTTGGAATACTCTGTGAAATAAATAGTTATACCAGGTTTGTTTAGCCTGGGTTTTGGTAGCAGGGAGCTTCAGGGGTGGCTTCTGTGAAAAGCTGCTGGAACTTCCACCGTGTCTGGCAGAGCCAATCCCGGATGACTCCAAAGATGGACATGCTGCTGGTCAAGGTTGGGCCAGTTAGAAATAGTAGTTATGCCTCTGTGATAACCTATTTAAGAAGAAAAAAATAAGTTACTGTGCACTTGTAGTTATGGCCAGAGAAGAGCAGGGTGAGAACATGTGAGATGAACAACCCTGCAGACACCAAGGTTGGTGGAGAAGGAGGGGCAGGAGGTGCTCCAGGCACCAGAGCTGAGATTCCCCTGCAGCCCATGGTGCAGGCCATGGTGAAAGAGCTGTGCCCCTGCAGCCCATGGATAGCCACAGGGATGCAGAGTTTCTCCCACAGCCCAAGGAGAAGCTCCATGCCAGAGCAGGTGGATACCTGAGAGGAGGTGGTGAATATATGGGAGGCCCATGGAGAGAGGGCCCATGCTGGAGCAGCCTGTCTTTGCAGGACTGAACTCAATGGAAGAGTGACCCACACTGCAGAAGTTTGAGGAGGACTGTTTGTGGGATGGACTCACATTGGAGAAGTTTGCAGAAAACTGTCTCCTGTAGGAGACACCCACTGTTGGAGCAGTGGGAGAAGCAAAATGTGATGAACTGACCATAATCCCCATTCCCTGTCTCCCTAGGAAGGAGGAAAGGGTCGGCAGAAGATGTTTTAGATGGTCCTATTTTACTTCTCATTGTCTTGCTCTGATATTATTAGTGTAATAAATTAAATTACTATCTCTAATTCGAGCCTGTTTTGCCCATGATGGCATTTGATGGGTGATCTCTCCTGGTCCTTATCTCAATCCACAAACTCTTTGTTATGGTCTCTCCTCTGCCCAGCTGCAGAGGGGAGTAAGTGCTTTGGTGTGTGCCTGGCATCTGGCCAGTGTCAAGCCAGAACAATAGCACGTTGCAAAATAAGGGACTAAGTATGGGGACTAATAAAAACTAAAAGTTTGGAGTATCCTGTGTTTTCCAGAAAGTTTGTTAACTCATGCATTTGAAACAAACAAAAATATTCAGAAAGAAGAACTGAATTTTAATACTTCAGCAGGTGCATATGCTAAGCTCAAGCTGGCTCTCAATTGATAAAGTATTCATAACTTTAAAGTGTTTCACATGTATGAGAATCACTAATAGAAGAACAAGCTACTTCATGTGTCTTTAGCATCTTAATGCATATGAATGGAAAAGTCCTTAGAAATAGAGAACTCCTTTTTGACTTACCAAAGATTCTTGCACAGCTTCAAACAAAATAAAAATTAATATAAATTGAGAGATTTTGTCACTCCAAAACAGGGACCTGCAAAGGACTACTCATTAAGAAGACACAATATTAAAAAATGGTCTTTGGTCATTTAGAGGGTACATTCTTTCCTTTGTGCTCTGGAAGATGCAGGACTGGTTCTTATTCATAGCTGAGATACATTCTGAGGGAGTCTTTAATCACTCACTGCACATTGCTGTGCTCAGCAAGCAGAGATACTGTCCCCAGTGCAGCTCTCCTTCTTGATATTCCCCTAGGTTTTGAACACAGTTCCAGTGTACACAATCAACAGAACATCTGGGCAAAATGTTTATTTGATGAGGCTATCTACACATGATCAAAGTACTCTTTGGTTGTTAAATTTGAGTGAAATTTTACATTATAAATTGTTTCATCATCAGAATAAAATAGTATTGTAGTGACAGAGTGTCATGACAGGGAGTTTGCTACTGGTTTAGTAAGTGAAAATAGTATGAAATACATTAACAAATAAAAGATGTACTAATTCGGCTTTCCTGGTATTTATGTACACCTTATTTCAAAGGCTGTCTCAAAATCAAGATAGCACTAATCTGCAGTGATGGTTTTGATTTTCAGACACCTACTCCCATCACTGCACATGTGCATGCACCAATCAACACTCATAAATAGGTGTTTCTACCCCAAAAAGCAGCCATGACAGCAGATAGTTAGGAGGTTTACAAGTGGTCAGTCATGACCTTTCATTGGTTTCAGCTGCCCACATTGAAAAATGCCTTAACCAGAGCATGTTTTAGATCCATGTATTTTGCAGAAGTCATTGAAGGAATTAAATAGTTTTGTGTGATTATCTGTGGTTTTTTAAACTGTGGCAAATATGTTATTTTCAAGTTGTCATATAGTAAGCTGCAATTTGATTATTCTGAGCCCTAATAAAAGCTATAGTTTATATAACAAGATTTATAAAAAAGGTTTTATTTGTAATGCTAGTTGGTCATGATATGTGACTTTCATTATTTTGATATGTGAATTTCATTACTTTAATATCCTGATAAATTTTTGTATGCTGATGATTTTACACTTTGCTCACTGAAGGTTAAGAGAAATATCAAATATAACCAAGGTTCATATTTTTCTATAGAAATTAATAGATTTTCTTCTTTAACAGAGAGAATAGTGAAGTCTGATAATTACTAGGAGAGTGTTGTATTTCTTTACCGTTATATAGTATAACATATAAAGTAAACAACTGTTAACTGTGAATTTCTCATCTAGGTAGATATTGCATTAGCACATATTTTTAAATGAATGCATACCTACAGTAGTGTTCCTTCGGTCTTTCCCAAACGTTGACAGTGCAATTCTTATCATTCTCTGCATACACATATGGAGTCTGTGTGGGAGCACAGTCTAAACAGAGAATAAAGAGAAAGTGAGCATAATGGAGAACTTGAAAGGTAGAAATTAGAAAGTAGCACAACTTTCTTTTTCTGTTCTTATTGTTTTGGTTTCTTAATTGACATCTGCTTCACTTTTCTTCTCACTCTGTGCTAAATACCCAAGACCAGTGATACTTCTTGGAAAACAAAGAAAATATAACAATGGTAAATGTTTTACATGGTAAGGTTGACCAATGATTTCTACAGAAAACTTCTAGTGTGACTTTGAAATTTTCCTGGGCTTTTCCCCATCACTCTTCCTAAGATTTTTTTAAAACTCCAGCATGCTTTCATTCTGCTAAGTGTTCACGTGAGCAGAATACTTCATTGGGGGGCGAGTGTGTGTGTGTGTGTGTCTGTGTCTGTGTGTTTGTATTTAGAGACTTACAGGAATAACATTAGAGATCTTGGTGTCAGAGTTGTTAGATAACTGGAAATTTACAATTTCTTTATGATAAGGTGAGTGAGAAGGAAGAAAGGGCATTCAAAACTACTATTCTAGTTGATGTCCTGCTCCATATCAGCCCCTGCAAGGATTTCTTATTCCATGCACAGTCCCTGGTTCTGCCCAGAAATATGTTTTGCTGCTCTGGCAGATAGAACTGAAGCCCACCATCCTGTTGAGGGAGGGAGCTGGTACTTGGAGAAGGAAGAGAAAAGGTGCTAAGTTTTCATATTTGCTCAATAACTTTAGAAAGGTTTAGTGACAAAGAACGAGAAAATAAGGGTTTAAACAAGCTCCTCCAGTACTTGTCTGGCATGTGTACAAAATGGTTTTGACCCAGGGTGTAATACTGGGGAAGCAATGAAATAAGCACAAACTTTCTCTGGGGCAGAGCCCTGTGCTGATCTCTTTGCTCTCCACTGGGCAGAAGAGACATGGGTGCCTGTGTTCCTTTTCACTGAGATATGAAATCAGGATACAGAAGAACATCCCCCCTCCTCATATAAATATANTGTAGGAAAGAGCAGATATATAAGAGATTTTGGAGATACTGCCTCCAGAGGTGCTACCAAATTACAAGGGCATTGTGCTGTTAGCAGATTAACTCCTCTTTTGTAAAATAACCTTGTTTTGTTTGATTTGTCAGCTGGGTGTGGTTCAGTTTTGAACACAGCAGAAAGGAGCTAGTCCTTCTCAGCCTTTGCACCCAAAGGATGTAATGGAGAGGGATGCTGATGGAGATTTTAGCTTATTCTGAACAGTAGGAAGCTGTGCTTATAAGCAGTGATCCCTGATTTTGTTCCCAGTAATGATCCTAAAGCCAGGGTAGAGCAGATGATGGGTGTGAAGTCCTGCACAGCCACAGTATAATTAACTTTCTTCCACATGTGCAACGGGGAGATATTGCACCCTTGCATAGAATTAAAGCTTTTCTTCCATTTTGTGCACAACTGGAAGCTATGTATTCATGTCCTAGGTCTGACTCTTAATCTCTGTATCCTAGAGAACAGAATATTCAGATGGATAAGGTGGTAAAAGGCATGTTGGCACTCAGTGAAATGTGGCTTTCCAAGTCCTTTGATACTCATGTTACTACTATGAGCTTCATAATTTTGATTGAGAAGAAAAGCTCTTATCTTTTCCTCACCTTCAGCAGTGAGCAGTGTTTTGTGCCTTTTCTCCCAGGACAGGCGAAGCAGAAAATGAACAGAGGAAGGCTTGAGGTTTGGGCAGGAGCAGTCTGATCATCTCAAACTTGATTAACTGTTGAATTTATGTGTTTGTTGGGCAATTCAGACACACATATCCAATTATGAACTCCTCATACATTTTCAGACTACACGGGTGAACCTGTTATAGATAAATACTTATTTTAGTTCCTTTCTTTTCTTTTTCTTGTTGTTAATCCACAGTATATCTTCAGAAAACTCAAATATATTTTCCTCAAAATAACTTGTCAGGAGTTTATTTGAAAATAGCAATGCTTCCAGAAGCTAGTACACATTTTAAAATATAGAATAAAAGGCAAGGAAGATATGAATAAACAAGACCCAAAGAGAGAACTTGGTTTTTTTCCAGTTCTGTCAGGATAGTCTGAGATACATAATATCTCTTCCTGAAAAACTTGACTTCTATCCTTACAATGTCACAAATACAACACTATTCCTACTACAATGACAAATGTATCTTAGAATGCAATTTTCCTTGACTTTGATAGGAGGTGAAAAATTGAGTCATAGACTAGTAAAATTTTTGTTGTTTGGCCTCAATTGTAAGAGGAAAACAGGCTTCCACTTCAAAGTAACAGCAGAATATTTGCAATAGATCTTAATTTCAATGGCTATATTATTATTTCTGTAAAAGTGACAATCATTACAAAAATCAATCAAACAGAAAAGAAGTAGCTTGTCTGAATTATTCACAATATGGTTACTAGTAATGGGTGTTGTACAGAACTACTGAGATATATATTATACACTGTTTACTCTGCTTTTATAGAAATAGAAACATTGTTATGAATTAGGGAAATGTTTTAGTCTGAAACCTGTTTCTTATACTGTCATGATAAAGGAATATTTTTTGGGTTAATTCTGAACATCTAATTTAATGAGAAACAGAGGACAATGTGCAGTGTATTCAGTATCTGCAAGTACTCTTCAGCATCAGTCAACAACTCTCTCATTTACTGGATGAAATATCTGTCACATTTGAACAAGTAATAAAAAGTTTAGTACTTGTACATATATGATATTTCTTCTAACTCTATATAAATACACAACATGAATGGGAAAAAGGAAGACATGAAATTTAGTTGTTTTCTTTTTCATTAAACAAACAGCATATGTTGTCTCCTCTGTTTTCCTGAATTAAAAACTCACTTGATCTTTGCACTGTATTGTAGGATACAAAAAACCCAGTCAACTTGATATTGCTCCTACTGTTTCTTTACTGATTTTGAGTCTAAAGTCTAGACATGTTAGGGTATTGATTTTCTGTATGTATCTGGGAAAAAATATTTAGCTGTGTAGGACTCTGTGATGTTATAATTCATGGTAATGGATTTTTGAGTAAAAAATCTCATGAAGACTTTTTTGCTGTTGAAATTCAAGACTTGAAAAGGAGCATCCAATCAATAAACAAATTGTGAGACCATATGTTTGGGCTTTGAATGTGTAAGAAAATGCATTTCTGCTTACACATTATCTCTTGTTAGAGGGAAGACTTGGGGTAGGGAAGAGTGAATATCCTTGTCTGGAGGTATTTTGCTTTAGGTTAATTACACTGTGCTAAACATGCAGAGCACAGGGAGGCTTTTGGTTATTCTGAGCCTGCTATAGGTGATGCAAGAAACGACCAGATTTTCAGAGGTCATGATTTTCGCAAGCAGTGATATTCATGCAACCTCTTTAGTGCCAAAACTGATGTGAACTGGCATCGGGAACTCTGTCCCCAACAGGAAGGGACAAGGAAAGTCTGTACAACAAAATTTCCCTAACAGTTAGAAATGAGAAGATCATTCTGCTTTATTTTTCAATCTACACAGAGAATGGAAAGGAGAACAAGTAAAGCTCAAATATTATGGTGCCTATGAAGGCTAATAGATACTGCCTTGTCATTCAGTGAGAACTTAAATTGCCTGGGAAGGAATGACTTTCAAAACCGGTGTTATCCCAAAATAGGTCAGTGTACTAATACTTTGATATATTTTGAAATCTCGTTACATTTCATTGAAAGCTCATTTTTTATTAAACTAAATGAGGTTGAAGTTTCACATTGACAAATAGGCTCCTTCCATTTGGCAGAAACAGAAAGATTAATCTAAGAGCTGAGGTAACTTGGATTGTGTCCTGTGTTAGTTTTTTTATGCCGATCCAATATAATTAATCAAGCCATCTTATAACTTGAAGTCAGACTTACAACAACTTGGGATGCTATCATTTCTTTCTCCTTTACCATCTGTATCAATGAGGTCCTATTCAGTTAAGTAACAGCCACAAGTCCAATACTCTCAAATACAGTAGACAAATAATGTCTCATTTATTTCTTTGTTATATGTGGAACACTACCTTTTGCTCTGTATGAGGGAAGCCACCAATATGGCCCAGCTGAGATCAGAGGCTGTGGCAATGCTGACGGTCGGTGATGGGACAAACGGAGATGAGAGATCTCTGGAATCAAGGCTAGTCTTGGAGCATGAGGTTTATTTCATAGGGCACGGGTAGAAATGTCCTGCAAAGAGCTGCAAGACGCAGCTCTGAGCAGGACCGAGAGATAGAAGGATGGAGTAAAAGGTAAGAGTAAAGAGCAAAGTAAGAGTAAAAAGCAGGAGTAAGAGAGTGAGAGCATGAGTAAAGTAAGAGAGCGAAGTTCCTGTTACAATGCATTAAATCTTCTTCTACACTGAATATTCTAATTTACAACTAACTGATGTAGTACAGGATACAAATCCTATAACATTTACATATAGCCTATAAGAATCACTACATTACCATACCATGTTATATTTTAAACCCTAAAAACTACTCTTTGGACCCTTCTTGCCAAGCTGCTAGGGTCTGCTCTGACCCTTGGACTCTTGGTAAGGAAAAGGGCATTGTTTAATCAAAAGGGGATTACCTTCACCTAGCCACACTACTGTTTCTCTGTTGCTCAGTAACAGAGGCTAGGCATCTTAGACATCGAAACTTGCTTTCAATTCTATTTAACTTATATGTTCCATATTCTCAAGGTCTAAACAGTCATATTTATAAGGCTTTCCTGTTTCATCCTTCCCAGCAAGAGGCTGCCTCCTACCACAAGCTGTACTTTGGCATCCCCTGTGAATAATCCTGTCATGCTCAGAGGAAAAGACTGTATTTAACCTTTTGTTTGCTATGGAAGATGACTGCAAAAAGCAGAAGAAAATAAGGTTAAAAATTTATGTTGCACATTAACTTTTTCATTAATTGCCAAATTGTTTTTCTTTTAAATTTAAATTAAAGCATGGTTTTTGAAAAATTCTGATGATCTTTGTATATGATTTCTGTGAATATATTTCAGGTTTCCCTGATTCAGGGTGAAAGTTTGCATTCCACTTCCATTCTATATATTGATGTATATACGAGATGCACAAACATGATACTTGTGGAAAACTTCATGCCTTCTGCTGTATTGTCTCTTCCTAGTCTGGATTTTCTGAGTTAATTCCATTGTCAAAAACCTTTAAAGTTGTTGCCATTTTGGCAAAAATCCATCTATGTTAGAAATACTTCCTTTTTCCCCTTGTGTCCCTGTGAGTAGATTTTCAAAATTGACATGGATGGGCAGGAAACAAGAAATGGCAAAAGATCTTAGATTTTCCAGGTCTATTTCTTTCACCAAAAATGTGAAACTTTAATTGCTGTTTTCAGAAACTGTCAGCTAAAAGTAGTGTAAAATTTATCAATTATTTCAGTTGATCTCTGCCTTCCAAAAAGGAAAGTTTAAATTTTAAAATTTTACTTTTTCATTTAAGATGTCCTTTGATTTTACTAGACCAATAAACCTAAACAAAGTATTTAATTTGAAGAAAATAGAGTTTTAAAAATAATTCAAAACATTCTTCTTTTTATTATTGAAATATATTTAAAACATTTTCCAAACATTTAAAAAAATGTTTTTAAAAACATTGGTACCTAATCTGAATATAATAATAATTATTTATGCAGCTTAGGTCCTAGACCAGCATCACTTTTCTATACCTCAAATTAATTTTTACAAGGATTTTCACATTGCTGGTGACTCCTTTCAGGTCAGTTGTTGAAAAAAAAAGGAAAAAATTGTCCTTAAAAATTATAAAAAATCTGCTTGTGGGCACTTTCTCAAAAATGAGAACCTTATTAAAAAAAAAGTAGTTTATCTTCCAGTTCCTAGTTGGGGTTCTTTTTCTTTATTTTTGATGAATCTGGGCTTTAAGCCATGATGTAACTTAAGAGACTTTCCCAAAGCCAAGGAGCAAGAGAAAGTGGTGCCAGCATCATTATATGCTGGCAACTTGGACATTTGCATCAGTAATGGAAGACTGAAGAGTATGACTTAGAAAAAAACAGAGATTAGACTTGGTCTCAGATTTTCTTTAAGGTGGGGACATGATCCATGCACTGGACTAGAAGACTAGCAATTGTTTCTTGTCTTCTTCTTCCTTTAAATTAATGGTATCCAAATTTCTTTCTTCTCAATTTTGAGTGAAGGAATTTACATTTTAAAAGGTTAAATCATGGTGGCTTATATATTTTTATTTTCATTTTAATATCTCTTCTAATTTATTCTCTGATTTTGACTAAAAACAAAATGTTCCAAACATCTTCCTCCAAATAGAGGTGGCTTTTAGTGTTCTGAGAACACTTTTTAACAACAATATTGTAAAAATATTTTGCAATTCCCCTTTTGGGTATATATCTCATGTAGTGGAACTGAGACCAGAGGAACAACCCCCACATTTTGTTACTTACCAATGAAAGCATATGGTTGTGGAAACAATCCATGGGTAGACAAACAACAGAATACAATGACCTGAAGAAGTTGTCTTGCTCAAGGTCTTTCAGTAAGAAGCCTGTGGTCAGAGCTGAAGCCTGTTCAGGGTCTGTCCACTGCCTTGGCTCATCACAATGCCTTGAGTCAATAATGTAAGAAAAAGTGGTTGTCTATTTGCATCATTCCCTACAATACCTTCTAAAGGTTTATTCATTTCTCCTCTCCCATCTTCCTCACTCAAACCTCTTTGCTTGTGCTTTCTTTTCATCAGGATATTGGGAAAATTTATGTGATTCTTTGTCAAGCCTTTTAAGAATGACACATAACTGTTAACAGATGAGCCTGAGGTTGACAGTAGCAGCTGTGGAGCAGTGTTCCTTGGTATTGGGACAGTCAATTTTCCAGCTGTTTCACAAAAAACCCTATGAATTACAGAAACCTTGAAGCAAGCATGAGTAGAAAATTAACAGAATCACATAGAAGGCAAAGAAAGTGTGGCTTTGAGTGCCTTCCTGTGGTAGAGAATATTGAAGTACTTGCCCATGTTAAAAATTCTTTACGTTGCTTTTTCAGCACAATGATAACAATTTAGTTCATTTTAGTGAGAGTGCCACTTTAAATGTAGCAGAAATCATTTCAACAACAATCTGTTGCCAGTGGGATGTTATATTCTAAAATGACATGATAATAGAGTAAAATTACTTTAAGTAAATTTAAACTAAGAAACAAATTCACGTGTTTCTTTACTGGCTATAGTAATGATTGTGCTAAATTATCTCTGCCATGTGTATGGATTGCTGGATGTTGCTCCTTCATGAAGGTTCTGAAGACCTTTTTCACATTTAGTCATCTTTAAAACAACAAAATGCTGAAAAAAACCCCTGTTTTCACAAGATTGGTGTTCAGTGTTGCATGAGGGTTTCACCTATCTGGCTATGATGAGAAAGATGGTATCTCTAATACTCAGCTGGTGAAATAGGAAAGTATTCTGGATCACAATAAATAGTCCTGTCAGAAATTTTTGAAGGCTGAGCTTAGAAGTACTTAGGTTTTCTGCCTTGCTGCTCTCATGGGAAAGCTGGTACAGCACCCCACACCTTGCCATGAGAGTTCTGGCAGTCGCATTCAGCTGAGATATCATGTAGCTGTGCAGTGAATTTCTCTTGCTGCTTTATCTTAATTTTTAGAGGTTTACATCATGAAAGACATTCAGTAGGGATGCAGGCCAGCACTCAAACAGCATGTTCTGTTATTTCTTCCCCACCAGGTTAAAAATAAAATATCCATAGTTTTACATGGTTGCTCCCTTAAAAAGGAAGTTTGATTTGATCATGGGTAGTTGGTGGTGGTCTTATATAACAAAGCGTTTTGGTATAAGCCCAGTTATATTTTTATTATTTTAAGACAGCTGCAACAGTTCATGTTTTTTATGAAGACTTTAGTTCCATATTAGGAAGCAATTTTTGATGTCTCATTTGCTAGGAGTTATTTTGACATACTTGACATAGTCCTGTCAAGTACATAAATCCTGATGATATCTTTTCTCATAATCTGACTTTTTAAGGAATCTGTAACTTGGTGTGACTGTAATTTTGAGGGTTGTCATATTAATTACTTCAGAAAAAAACCAGCAACAAATATGTAAACTCATTTGTTTTAATCTATTTTTTATCTCTGCAATGACTTGTGGCAGTGAGTTCCAAACACACATAATAGGCCATATACAGAATGAAGAAAAAAGACAGCTCCAGTTTTTCACCATGCCATGTTACAGTTTTGATTCATAACACACATCTATGCATATTTTTGTATGGAAATCAGGCATTCTGTAGCTGCCCATGGAAAAGAAAAATGAAAATATGACTCATCCTTTTTCTATTAAAACAATAATGCCACTTAGTGTTTAAGTGACTCTGTGCTTAAAACCTTTTGCAGACGTTAAGCAATTAATCCTCATAACAATACTCTGCTAAGTTTAGCCTACAATTAGAGATTGTACTGAAAACTACTGTCCTCATTAATTATTTTGAAAGAGGATCTATCAAACATTATGTTTGTGCTTGATCATTTGCAGCAAAACACTTCAGCATTCTTCTGGTCTCCAGTCCTCTCCTAGGAAGTTTTCAGAAATGCTGCTGCTGCCTGCATACTGACCTGATAATTAAAATCATTGCATCTTCTTACTCACTTTGGCACATGAGAGATATCTAAGCAGATATCACTGCTTAGATATCACTTATTAATAAGTCATACTCTGTGTTGTCCTTGTGCTTCCTAAGCTGGTTAAAGGTGTTTTTCATAGGGTCATAAGCAGACTGAAGGCAAGTTTTTAACTGAACATATACTTTCTGACTAAGTGATCATAAAGTCTTTACATTAGCTAAACTTATGAAATTATAAATTATTTTTGAAAACAAGAAGTTCAGTAATTAAGTGAAGCTCCATTAAATGTATGAAAGATATTACTAGCTAAACTGAGAGGGAAAAATTAGATAGCCCTGTAACAAAATAGTGATTAAAATTATTTACAACTTGTAGCTCCTGCTTCTGTGCTTTTACATTGTTCTTATTTGACATTCTGCTCTTAAGCCTTCCTAACCTTCATCTCATGTCAAATGGCCTAAGCAGCCATAACATGATGTCTTTAGAATTATAAATATCCCAGCCTTGAACTATGAGTTTCTAGAAAGTGATTCCAATTACTTTGCCTTCTGCATAATTTATTTCACATCACTGTAGTTGGAAAAAGTCACCTGAAATTCACACATTACCCTTTTGGAATTCATTGCAGTGTTCATTAGAATGTGAATAATATTAAGGCTGAAATGAAGCCTGCAGTAAACAGTGTGAAAATAATTTTTGCCGTTCTGACCTTTTTTTTAAAATGTATCTTAAGTGACAGCTTTCAAGATAGATGAAGGTTTTTGAAGTTACAAAGCATGTATTAAATGGCAAGCGTTCTTGATTTGAAAGTAACAACACTGATATAACTTTACTTATCTAAAATATATGTACAAGCCAGGAATCTGGTTTGGGTTAAGTTCTACCTGTTGGAGGGTGCTTTGAGGTTTATCACTCAACAAGAAGTTTTTCAAACCCAGAGGAGAGTTAAACTTCACCATGCTAATAAAACCAGTTAATTTAATTCAGTGTGTAAATCTATCATTGTGACATATCATGGGCCACTGTTATACCGGTTGCTGGAAACTATTGGAATTATTTTATGTAAAATTAACTTATAATGACCCACACTTAGTTCTGTACAAAAGTCAGACCTGCAGACTACTTCAAATGTCTTACAGTTTCAAATGTGACAGTCGGTTTTTAAATCTCAAGACAAATCTCTGGTACTGCAAGAACAGGAAGCACTATCATAGAATAGAATAGAATAGAATAGAATAGAATAGAATAGAATAGAATAGAATAGAATAGAATAGAATAGAATAGAATAGAATAGAATAGAATAGAATAGAATAGAATAGAATAGAATAGAATAGAATAGAATAGAATAGAATAGAATAGAATAGAATAGAATAGAATAGAATAGAATAGAATAGAATAGAATAGAATAGAATAGAATAGAATAGAATAGAATAGAATAGAATAGAATAGAATAGAATAGAATAGAATAGAATAGAATAGAATAGAATAGAATAGAATAGAATAGAATAGAATAGAATAGAATAGAATAGAATAGAATAGAATAGAATAGAATAGAATAGAATAGAATAGAATAGAATAGAATAGAATAGAATAGAATAGAATAGAATAGAATAGAATAGAATAGAATAGAATAGAATAGAATAGAATAGAATAGAATAGAATAGAATAGAATAGAATAGAATAGAATAGAATAGAATAGAATAGAATAGAATAGAATAGAATAGAATAGAATAGAATAGAATAGAATAGAATAGAATAGAATAGAATAGAATAGAATAGAATAGAATAGAATAGAATAGAATAGAATAGAATAGAATAGAATAGAATAGAATAGAATAGAATAGAATAGAATAGAATAGAATAGAATAGAATAGAATAGAATAGAATAGAGTTGAAACTGTATTTTGAGCAATGAATATGTATTAGTTTACATATTTGCAGAGAACTTAAGGAGAGGGAGCACAGAATGACTGATGTAGCAGGTTGGGCAGGAGATTTCACAGAATCACAGCATGACAGAATAAATTATGTTGGAAAAGATCTCTAAAATCATTGAGTCCAACCTTTAACCAAAAATCATAATGTCAACTAGACTGTGGCATCGAGTGCCACATCCAGTCTTATCTTAAACAACCCCAGGGATGGTGATTCCACCACTTCCCTGGGCTGCTCTTCCCAATGTTTTATCACCATTTCTGTGAAGAAATTCATCCTAATGTTCAACCTCAACCTTCCGTGGCATAGCTTGAGTCTATGTTCCCTCTCCTGTCATTAGTTTCCTGAGAGAAGAAACTGACCCCCACCTAGCTACAACAACCAGAGTGATAAAGTGTTGATATTTTATGGAGCATAGTCTGCCCTGTGCATCCTTCACAACCGTTGACACCAGTAACATTTTTTTCTCAGTCATTATAGTGAACAGAAAAGCTTTTCCTCTTGTTCTTGCTGGAGGATATTCTGCCAGAAGTTCTGCTGGTATTTTAGCCTTGTGCTATCTGGGATACAGCAGAGAAGGTGCAAACCTAATGTTTTGAAGTGTCAACAGAATTACTGACAATCTTCTCTTGCATTTCTGTATAATTTCTGTATAATTTTCTTTCTGAATATGTTTTGAATAAGTGAATGTCTCCAGTACACTTCATGGAGCACTAAGCAAATAAATATAGCCAGTTTATAAAAGATCAATGCTTTTTGGGAGATAGATTTGAAGAAAACATCTTTAAAAGAAGCAACAATCTAGGTAATTCTAGTTTTCTGCTTGAGTGGAAGAAGCATTGTATCTTCGAACATTATTGTTAGATAAAGTGAATCAAGACATCAATATGAGAGGTATCTTACACCATAAGAGCAGATCTTTATAATAAGCAGGGGGTGGTTACTACTACCCAACCGTAGAAAATGTTTGTCTCTACATATGTGGGAGCAAAACAGTAGAATGTTCAGGTGGATAGGCATAAAATGAAGTGCATGTAAAAGTAACTGGTGTACTTTATTTCAGGTGCATTTGTCACTGTATACCACAAGTTTCTTTTACAGAACATTGGTCACTCTACAGTACACATAATGTGTCCTTCTTGGTATTGAACTCACAGAAGAAATCATGCAAATTGCTGTAGCATAAATAGGCTATTTGAGCTGATTATATAAATATCCTCAAAGTTTATGTCAGGGCTGGAGCAGTCCTCACAATCTCCTGCACTTTAGCATTTATTAATTTTTTTTCTTCTGATTTATAATCAGATAGGGTACATAAAAAGAATATTTGACATCAAAATCAAGTCTATCACTTTAAGGTACCCATTCCAGGAATTTTTTTTAAATGCAATTACCGAAGAAAACAATACATTTCACATGTGTACTACAGTTCCTTATTTATGGGTCTGGGATATTTTATTTGCATATTCTATTCTGGGATATTGTATTTGCATTCCAGGTTTGCATTCCAGGTTTACATTCTGAAGAATTACCTAGAAAGTAACAATGATGGAACACATTCTTACTTTTTACTTAAGAATGAGAAGTTTAAATCGAAGCGCCTCAATTAAGTTCTACCTGCTTTGTGATACTGACCATTTTAATCCAAGGTTGTGCTTTAGAGATAGGTTTTCCTTCGATAATAAGAGGTTTAGCCCATGGTCCTCTGAGATGAAAACAGAACCATGGAATCAAAGAATATTTAGAGTTGGAAGAGACCTCTAGAGATCATCCAGTCCAACCCCCTGCCAAGACAGGGTCACCTGGAGCAGGAGACACAGGAATGCATCCTGGTGGGTTTTGAATGACTCCACAGTGGGAGACTCTGCAGCCTCTCTGAGCAGCCTGTCCCAGTGCTCAGCCACCCCCAATGTAAAGAAATTCTTCCTCATATTGAGGAGGAACTTCTTGTGCTTTTGTTTATTGCTTTTCCTCCTCATGCTGTTGCTGGGCACCACTGAAAAGAGTCTGGCATCACCCTCTTGGTATCCACCTTCAAGATATTTTTATGCATTGATGAGATTCCCCCTCTGTCTTCTCTTTTCTAGCCTAAAAATGCCAAGCTCCCACAGTTTATCCTCATAAGAGAGATGATCCAGACCCCAAATCATCTTTGTGGCCTCTGCTGGACCTTCTCCAGAAGCAGCTTGTCTTGAACTGAACTTCCATGACACAGTAATGTATCCATAGCTCAGGTTCAGTAGCTTGAAGATTCTTCATCAGCACCAACCTAAAAAAATGTCAGGAACAAACAGAAAGAGTACCAAAAACAAAAGATAAGAGAAATTTTTAATAGTTGCTTGAACTGTTACTAGGGATCCAAGGGACTGTGGAGGAGAGGAATCATATTGATATTTAATTCACATAACCGTGTAGAGATTCAAGGTTACAGAGAGCTTTTGCTGAAGATTAGTTATTTTGTAGGACAGGAAAAGGCTCTGGTTAAATGGTTAGAAAATGCAATTGTTTCATCTCACTGTACCCTTTTCTTGGTTCTTTTAAATTGAAATCTTTATCACTAAAGACACTTTTTAAAGTATGGAGGTGTATGTGATCCTATCAAGCCATGATTCAAGCAGGAGGCCTTGGATGTAGACAGGAATAGCTGTCTATATCCAGCTGGTGTGGCCATGTCTGGGAAGACCTCAGATCACTTGAAGACCTGAAATCTTATGTGGAATGATATTTCAGGAACAACTAATGAACTGCATTTGTAAATGGAAAATTGTGGGATCCTAACTGAGCAGTGAGCAGCAAATATCTGGTGACATTTAAAAGAATGTGCAGTGAATTCTGGCATCTGAAACTTTTAGTTATATCTGCTGACTGAGGGAAAACTATAAAAACACACAAGAGGTGCCAGGAATTTAATTACAGAGGCCTGCCAGATTCCTCTCTGCTTGAGATCAACAGTTTCTGGTGCTTCTTTTAAATTTCTGTATATTCTAGTGCAGCAAATCAGCTGTTGGTACCGGAGATGTTTTAGCCCTGACAGATACACAAGAGCTTCAGCAAAGTAGCAAAATAACTATCATTTGGCTAGCCGACTGACCCAGAAAAAAAACGTTTGTTCTGTAGCAGAATACAAAGAGTGTTGTCTGCCTCACGCAGAATTTATACCAGCAAAGCAAAGGGGAAACTCTAGTTCAAATACCTCCACACTAGACACGGCAGACTAGGTTGTTCTTTATATGCATGCAATAGTGCTAGCTTTAAAGCCCCAGAATAAATAAGAAACAACTTCTACTCTTGAATATATTTGTATTACTTGGGAAATCTGGAATAGTATCCTCGCTTTAATTTCAGCCCCAGCTTGCTCATGCCTGGTGTGGATTTGAGCAGCTAAACTACATGAGCAAATTCTTGTTCTCCACACAGAAAATGTATGTATGATATTTAATATAGCTTAGGAATCATTCCAAGAGATCTTTAAGGGCAACATAAACACAGACATTTTGGATTTACTTCTCTCATAGTTGCCACAGAGTGGCAGCATGAACACATCTGTTTAGTGAAATAATTCCTGAAAAAGAAAGTCCTTAAAAAAATCTGATGGATATAGTAATCTATAATAGAATAAATAAATCTTCTCAGTTTCTGTGCTCAGAGTCTAAAAGAAACAAATCTGACAGCATTAACAATGAATGAGGAATTAGCTATTATTTTCAGAAAAAAATGAAGCATTCAACAGTAAACACAAAATTGCCCCTTAATTGTATAGCGCAGACAAATATACAGAGGAAAATTAATGCTCTTAAGGTAATGCTTGGATGTTGCCAAAATGAGTAAATTAGAACTTTCACATAGTGAAGAGACCACCATGGATGCAAAGGTGGGACATCTGGAAGAAGAGTATATGACCTTTTAACCAGTCAGTTGATCTGCTCAGTTCTTTAAAATAACACCCTCTTGTGCCTGCCCCCTCACCTCATCCTAAATCTAGTGGTTTACATTTGTTACATTCATGTGTTTGGGAGAAGTAATTTTGTTTTCTTTGAATGAGGGATGGGGGAATCTGTGAAGACCCTTTTCCTACACAGAGTACTTCATCTCCTTCTGATCCAGGTCACTTGCACAACACCAAAGGGCAAGCTGAAGAAAAACTGCTATTTTGTACCAGTCTGGCTCAAGACATGTAGGTTAAACCTGGCCTCAGTAGAATAAGCAGAATTGTATTTGCTTTAAAGACCACTGAAAAACACACAAAGTACATCTGGATGTTTTCCCCCTCCACAGCCAAATTGAAGCAGGTAACCATGTAGTAATTTTGGAGATATTAGGAAAATAATATTGATTGGAAAAGCCATGGAGGAATTGCAGATAGGAGAGGATTATAGGAGGGTGGGGAACAATTCTTACTAAGCTCTCTGAAAAATAAAGAGGCTTCTTCATGCCCCAAATGGAAATATGATCTTGGGAACATGGTCTCTGGACCTTTTCTGTGACTGAAGAATGTGCAGGAGAGTAGCTGGCATGGCCATGTGACCCTTTGGGGACTGCTTTCGTTGTCAGGATTAAGAAACAGTCCCAGGCACTCTGGGAATTTCTTGAGAACATAGTCCTTCTGCTGATACATTGAGCTGTACATACTTCGTGTTTTTTGTGGTAGACTGTAACATTTTGTAGCTACGGTAGCATCGATACCTTCTGAAAGAGCACTAAAAACATCTTGGGGTCCAGTGATTTATTATTTCTATAGCGCATCCTGAATTTAGGATATGGGTGGTTTTTTATGCCTTAATGTCTAGTTTCTCAGCTGCATCTTGAACACTGAAGTCCTGCTGGGATCCATCTGCTTTCTGAATATTTATCACCAGTGTGGGTATTGCATGGGGCAATTTTGCTCATCCCTGGATCTGAGCAGCCTTATATATGGATACACAGGACAGAAGGGAAAGGATGCAGTTCACTTGCCCCAAGCTGTAGTGGTGGTATGGGAATATGTAAGATGGAGTGCAGCAGTACAGCCATAAACTGTCCTGCTTGTATGTGTGTTCCTTCCCTCTAAAAAAATGCGGGACAATTTGAAATATTTTGTCTGCCTTTGAAAGTGCATGAAATGAGGCAAGAATATCAGGCTTTAATCAGAAGTGGTATGTGATGTGAATGTAGGGCATTGACTCAGCAGACCAAGTGGTCTCTCTTAGAACTGTGTCTAAGACAAACCTTTTAATATGTTCTAATGTTAACATCATTGTAGAAAGATGGTGTTCGGTTGTTGTACTAAAAACATGGTATATGGACACATATACAAAAAAACTAGTAGGTAATATAAAGTGCTATAACTACCCTTTTCCATATTACTTTAAAGATCTGCCATTATATTTCCTACTGAACAACTTGGTAAAAGTCTTTGCTAATGTCACAATTATTTTTTAATGCCATGTACTTTTAAGTAGTTTTCTATGAATCATTTTTTCAGCTCAAGTCTGTCAGAAGAACCATGATTCAATGTTGTCATTTTCTATGTTGTATAAACCCTCTAAGGGAATTCCTTTTTGACTAATATAGTATTTTCTGTAATCTCAATGTTTCACTACATAATAAATATGATTAGAATGAGTGTTTTCTGTTCCACTCAGAGCAATGCACCTCTATCCATGAACAGGTATCTAAATAATACAGTGGTCATTTCCAACTTAAGTTATTCAGTCTGAATTGCAACAGCTCAAGCTGGATGATTTCAAAGAATCTTTTCAAGTTTCAAGAGATCTATTGGTGTATATTTAAAATTCTTCTGTATGCCAAGAAATTGTGAGTTGAAGTAATAACATCTGAATTTCTCACCACCTAATCAGTGAGAGGAAGGCTTCACTGAAACTTTCTTTTTTTCTGATTCCCCCTACTGTTCTCCTCACTTGGAGAGACTTCTGGCTGCCTGTCAAAGCCCTTCTGCTGACATAAACTGGGAAGATGGTTCACTATTTTCTGGAGGTTCCCATCATGAATAGTAGTGGTAGTAGGAGTTTGTTGTTCAGCTATTTTCAGTTGTGCAGTACTGATGGTATTATTATAATAGTTAACACTGCTGGGTTTTAACTAAATATGTATTCTTAAAACACTGTCCATGTGTGTGAGGAGATGATATACAGGTTAGTGAAAGGGATAGAACAGAATTTGTACTAGAGACACATCAGTGCAATTTACTTAGTAGTTGTTATACTATCCTGTGGAAGGTGGACATTTGTTCTCAGAAGTATTATTTGCTGATGACGGCTAGAAGACTTGCTAACACTCTAGGTCTCAAAGCAAGCATCTACCAACAAAAACATCTTCCTAATCAGATGACTATTGCCATTAAACCAGCATGTGTTATCTGAAATAAGCATGGAAGACACCCTGAAATTCTCATGTCACTCTGAAAGTTAACCCAGAAAGCATCTTAAAAATGTATATCCCAGCAGCTAGTTTACAGATTCACAGCTGACTAGAAATACATGGTTTTTTTTTAACTGGGGTGGAATGCCTTCTTATAGGACAGGAACAGAAGAGGATTTTTTTATTGTTCTTGCCAAGTACAGCAAGCATTATCAAGTACAGCACTTTACCTACTGCTTTAAAACTGACTTACTTTAAAAGAAATAATGCAGGATTCTGTCTGGTTTCAATTTTGGTCCTGTGAGGGTTAGGGACTGAACACACAGTTGAGAGCATTTAGTGTTTCGCAGACTGGAGCACAGAGAACATAGACAACAGAAAAGTTTTGCAAACTTATAATAAAAAATAGCACATTTATTATTTTAATTTGTTTTTCTTAAACACGAAAGCATAATTCCTCAAGAGAAGAACATTTAGTTCAACATGTATGCATATATATCCTATTAGAGCTGCAAAAAATGTTGTGTTTCTTACAGAAAATTCTGAATATGGCAAAATGCATCTGTATATGGCAAAGGTGTGTGTGCAGCAAGGTTAAACACTAATACATGTGTACACCAGTCAAGTTCAATAATGTTTTTTCTTCCAAGCATTTAGCTTTTGCTATATCTCTGAGGCAGTCCCTTCCCTGCATTTCTGCCACCAGTATCTTCATCTTACCTTGATTTCTGGCTGCATTTCAAGAGAAAATTATTTTGTTTTCAATCTTCAGATCCGATGCAAGGTCTTATGATGAAATATGTATTATAGCAGGTCAGACTAAGTGATCAGGTTGTCTCCTTTGATCTCATTCTCCAAAATGCTGTGAAGGACAGCAAGATGTCATGAGCTACATCCTTGGTTGGGCACTAGTTGCAAATGGTTTGGAGAATGGGTGGAAAGTTCAGGGAGGCAAGATAGTGTTTATTCACTTCTGAGTTGACTGAGTTGTCTACTGTACTTTTTTTGCTAGAGTGGCCATATCCACTCTAGCAAAAAAAGGCTAAAGATTGTTCTGTTTGAAGATTCCACCCCACTCCATCTTATGCTTAGTTGGATATTTAAATCTTCTCTGACAGCTCCACAGTTATGGAGATTTCAGTCTCTATTAGGAGAAGAACCCAGCTGCCCCTTGAGAGCAGCTACCTTTCCAGTATAGAGTAAGTGTGTCTAGAGCAACTATTTCAATCCTGTTTGAATTTGAGTCCAGGTAGACAATCTCTTAATTTTTTTGTTGTGAGACTCTCTGCTATAGGTGACTTGTAAGCTGCATATTCGGAGTCTAGCATACCAAGGAAAAAAAAAAGGGGGTAAGACAAACAGAAACATCATATTCTGTTAAGCCTCTCCCTAGTGAATGAGACAGTCCTACAATGGTCAACTGAGAATATAACAAAAACAATGCCATCAGTTTATCTGTCTGTAAAGATGCACAGTATTATTGGACTTCTATTAACACTATTCTCCACTGCCATAATTTCTTTGCTGTGCTTTGGCTACCTATTCTTAACTCTTGCTGCTGCAAGAGATTTTTTTAAAAAATTTTATTCTTATTCTATTTTAAAATGTTTCCAGTATGTTAGATGGAATGTAATTTCTAGATCAAAAGATTGTTATTTAACTCTGACCATAATGATATCTATGATCTAAAATGTTTCCATTGGCTTTTTAGCACAATTTTTACTTTGTTGGAGGTTCTGAAATGGAAAACACGTAAGCAGCATTATTATTATACCCCTTAAGTTTAGCAAAGAATAAGCTATTTCATTTTACTTGTTTGAATTACTTGGTTTCAACTGTTACACAGTGATGATGTCATGATCATGATGCCACTTCCTGAGAAAAAGAGAATGAAATAGTTACATCCATTATTTAACTGAGAACCATACTTTACCAAGTTCATCTCAGTGGCTGGACCACTGATCACTGAATATTTTTACTAAAACCTGATAATTTCCACTGAGTCCTATTGGCGTAGTCAAGTTCAGCCATTCAGAGGCTGAAAAAGGCAGTTATGTGCAGCATCTGATCTCAAGAAACTAGGAGAATGATAACAACAGCAGGATGTAAGGGTGTTAGAGGTGTCACATTTGGAAATGTCTATGCAATTCCAACCATGATCAGCATCTAGACTAGTCTCTGTTACTTAAATATATCATTTCTCAGTATTGTAAATCCAAACAGCATAAAAACTGTTTTAACACTTGAAGTTCTACTAATAAAGCAGCACAACACACAATACAAGTGAAAATATAAAGACTGGGGCCACGCTATCCTATGGTGGAACCCAATAACATAATAGAAATTGCAATAAACCCTTAAGTTTCCTGTAAAAATTATTTTGAGTCATTCCAGAAGATGATAGGCTTGGCAGATCTAAGGCAACAAAATTAATGTGAGAGCTTGCAGGGAAGAGAAAATCAGCTACACAGAGTGACAGTGTGTCCTCCAGGGAATGCAGGTCCTGCATTTTGTTGTGTCCCTTGCTCACAGATTTGAGGTGCTCAAGTCTCAGTAGAAATCACACTGTGTGGGTCCAAAGTCTTCTCCAGGTCTTCTTGTCCATCTTTGTATCAAAAATTTAAGAATTTTACTGCTGCAGCTTTTTTTCTTGTTCACTATTATCTTTTTTCACAGTTAGCTGCTGTATTAGTGCTTATTTGTCAGACTAATGAGGTACTTAATAGCAGCAGCATTATTTCTTTTCAGAAAGTAAACTGCTATCTTTGAAATCAGACTCTCACCCTAGGAAGCTAAGGTAACCTTCATTGTCCTAGGTAGTACCAGATTCCCTCTTCCAGCTTCTATCTCATGACTGAAAACTTGAGAGATTCACATTGTATTCCTTTTTTTCTCAAAAGGAATTTTGCCTGGTCTCCAGATAACTGTCATGTTACTTTCCCCCCTCTCTCTGTAAGTATAACCATGCTAAATGTGAACTGCCCTGGCAAAAACTTATAGAAACCTTCCAAACCTCAGAGAAACGAAACTGGATTTTTAAATGTTCACACATTCTCTCTTCACAGCAAATTGTGTGATGAATATAACCTACATTCTCTGTTTATACATTGTGATTGAGCTTTGACTTCAAGGGTGTTTACACCTTGAAATGTTATGATGAGAACACTGTTCTACTTAGGGCTGGTTTTGCTTTTTGCTGTTTGAGACTTCCTTCTTTACAAAGGGCCGAAATAAAGTCTAAGTGATGTTTAACTCCCTCTGGCAATGGCAAAAATAAAAGTTCATTTGTTTATGTTGATATATCAAAAATACCTATGCTGAATACTTTAGACCCACAAAAAATTCTTTCCCAGGCTGATGCTGCTTATGTAAAGAATTGATATAAATAATTGTAAAGAATTTTTTTTACTTTTGCCACTAGGACAGAAATAGGCAGAAGGGAAGAAGAACTGTAGAGGTAATGTGCTTAACAATTGGGTACCTAGACCTTGCTGTAGTATCCTATACTAGGATGAATATTGGTCATAAATTGCTACTTTTACTTTGTGCACATCGGGAAACAGGCTCATCCATGAGAACAGGAATTTTAAAATCACTGCTCCTCAATAGATGATATTTTATTTTCCTGTAATTTGTTAGGATATATGTGGGTCATAATGAGAATTTTTTATGTGCTCTGTACAGAAGGGGTCTGGTTACAATTCTAAGATTCCAGCCCTTAGCAGAGAGGACAGATAACAGTGTTCAAATGGAGTGCAAATATATTCTGACACATGCAACCCCATGAGTATCTTTCATAGAAATTTTGCTGCCTGCTGGGAAGCTTAACTTTTCTAAGTATTTTTCAGAGCATGGAGTAAAGAAATTGGGGAAGCCACAGATTTTCATTTTTAATATCAAAACAGTGTAAATGTCTTGGCTAGTATAAAGTTTAAAATGCTATGCCATATCCACTCTATAATTATTTTAAGTGCTAAGGTCACTTTTGCATAATTACTCAGGTATTTAGGGAGCTTCCCATTGCTCTCATTTATTGTGTCCTGTGCAAAGAGATTGGGATGTCTGGCAGGCATCTATTTGCCACCTCTATCCTTTCTTCATCTGTCTTTTAACATTAAAGGGCATTAGCTGAAAATCTCCTTCCTATTTGCATTATGCAGTGATTTGATAAAGAGGGAAGTAAATGCTAAAAGACAATGTCAGATCTTTTCAGCATCTTGTACTTTTAAAAAGTTACCTTTAAAGCACTCTTCTTTCTTAGAAACCTAAAAGCCACTTATTTTCTATGAATTTTGGCACCAGACATATGTTTAAAGTCAGGTAGAGTTTGTCCTCTTTAGAAAAGAGGTAAAAATAACGATGGATGAGTAATAAGATGACCATAACTAGGCAGTTATTTCATGTGCACATAATTATATCATGTCAAAACATTTGTATTTATTTCTTAGCGTAACTAATGGTGAAAACACAACACTTGGAAAGTGTAAATAGAAAGACAGATAATGTAACATATGTTGATTAAGTTTTTCCCATCAGAGGTATAAATATTTTTTATTCATATGAAGACTTTTTATTCAGATATCAGATTCACTACTTGGACATCACAGTGAAAAAACCCATATACTGCAAGATTATATAATGTAAACAAGTGCAATTCTGAAGATATGCATTCAAAACCTCTGGAGATTGGTGCACATAAATGTCCTTTGTAGGTCATTAATCCTTCCTTGTTAATTGAGTTTCTTCATAATATATATAATTGTCACCATTTTTTCTTATTTAACCCTCTTTCCATGTACAATTTTACTTCATACTCTTTTGAGGACCCTATGTAAGAGGTCACTAACTGCAGTCATCTTTCAAATTCTTCTTTTCAAAAGTAACCAGTTACCTCACTCTTCAGTTAGATATCTGCATATAAGATATGCTTGAAAAATTACTCTTTAATTATTACGATACAATGTGCCTGAACAGCTGTTTTTTAGGCTCATTGATTTTCACTGCCTTTAATGATAGGTTTTCTTTTCCTGCTGCCTTCCTGTATTCTTCATCACACTCTTTAAAATTGCTTGGAAATGTCAGGTCAAAGTCTGGAAAGGGAAAAAAAACTCAAGAGCCTAAACTATGGAAAAAAAAACTTGAGCCTAAACTATGGAAAAGCTGAGTTCAAACCAAAACAGACCATTGTGGCATAGTAAGAGGAAATACTCTGATCTTTTTTGTGTCATTGTTATGGGAACAGTAGGAAGTCTTGTACCCATTTAACATTCTACCCATTAGCCTAAAATGTCTGGAGCAATTTCTAAAGTAATATCTAGACAGAATTCTAAGACTGACAGAAGACTGAACATGCAGAGTCTCTTAATTTTAATGATGGGAAAGTAAGCTAGAAGAATACCACAGTGAAGTTTTAGAGTTACTTAAATTTGTGAGCTGTTATGAAGTTGTTAGTCAGAAGTAAAGCTAATGCATTTCCAATTTTGACTACTTACTTTGAGTTTGTGAATGAGTAAATCTTTGTACTGACATATTTCCTCAGTATCTTGGCAGTGTTTCCTGTCTAATATGAAACTTCAAACTCAAATATAGGGAAGATCAGCATGATATTTCTTCTGGCAGGAATGTCAGAGCACCTGCACAGACATCTGAAAGGAAAGCCTGCCCTGCTGTGTAAGCAAGTCATGTTGTCTACATGACTCAGGCACTTGAATTTGTCTGATACCTTGCTATGAAAAGCTTCTTGAGTAGCTTCTGTGTGAAGACCCTGGATTTCTGGAAAGGATTTCCTGTTTAAGAGAAACCCACCCATTGTTCTCTTTGCAGAGGGTTTTTTTGCAAGGTGCTAGTTTTAACTCCAGTTGTAAATCTTCTCCACCAAATTTTAAATGTGTAAGTCTGACTCGTTCCTGTTTTCTGCATAAATTAACCAAGGGAAAAAAAAAACCCTCAGTTATAAATAGGTGTGGCAGTTGACTGCAATACTGAAAGACACCAAAGCATATAGCTAATAGAGATCTATAAGCAATCCTCTGTGGTAGACATTCTAAATGGGCAAATTTATTCAAGTGACACGGCTGCACATCTTGCTGGCTCTTCAGCTGTAGCATAAATGTAAACCTTCAGGTAAGGAATAGAAGCCTGGATAGCACAAGAAGGTGGTAAATTGTCACAGTAATTTATCACAAGCTCTTTTTTATTAGGTTCTAAGAGTCTCACGAATTTTTGAATTTCTACAGTAATAAATTATCTTCCCCTAAACACTGTTTAAAGCACATATAGCCTTTGCTCAAGCAGTGTAATGATTTTACTGATCTCTACATTAGTTCGTTTTTCTTCAGCAAACATGCCCTAGGAAGATGAAAAAGGATCAGAAATTGTCCTCTATCAGAAGGCAAATAGTTTCTGAAATTGTCCATTTCTGCATAGAATGTTGTGTTCTTTTCTGATTCGTGGACTGAGACAGAATACAATTAAGAAAAGTTAGCACACTAGCTCCACAAAAGGCCTGAACATGTTTTACAGTATGCTGGATGAGTTTCTGCTTGAGAAGAGCATATATAAGCAGCCCACTGCCTCAGTTTCTACCTGCAGGTCCTGAGAATTCTCTGGGCTGAACACAGAGTCAGACTCCTCTCAAAACCCTTCTCCCACAAAGGAGCAACTCTGGATAGTATAAGCTGAGTGTATTCTTCAAAATACGAGAATGGCAAGGCCAACACTCTTCCCATTCCATGAGCTTGACATATGCCTTCTTGAGAACTTTAAATGCTGAATGTCATTACAGAAAAAAAACTGTATTCAATTTTTAATATATATGATAAAATAATTTTAGACAGTACTGGTAAAGATTCTGTCATTCGTGGAATGAATGTGCTTGTCTGGTTTCAGGCTGTAGGTGACTCATCACTTGTAAGGGAGTGACTGCTTGCTGGTTTTAGACTGTTGGTAGTGTTTGTTTAATCTGGTTGAATCTAGTACTGCAGCAGTTTATTAGCATATGTTATGCGAAGATTAACTTACTGGGGTGATGTTTTAATAGTAGAAAAGAATGGTATTGGTACATATATATAAATATATATGAAGTCACTAACTGCTTCCTGCTGGATGAAAGGGGGTCTATGCTGCTCCCTGTCCCCATCTACTGACTCAGCAGGCCAGCTGTCCTGAAGACAGCCTGTCTAATTCTTGAAAACTGAGGCAAAGAAAGTGTTAAGTACCTCAGTCTTTTCCTCATCTTTGGTAACTATATTCCCCTATCATGTCCAAAAAAGAATTGAGGTTTTCCTTGCTCCTGCTTTTGCTATTAATGTAGTTATAAAACCATTTTTATTGTCTTTTACAGAAGATCATATTAAGTTCTAATTGAGCTTTAGCATTGCTAATTTTCTTTCTACATGAAATTTCAAATGGCTTTGATAAATGGAGAGGAACTATAGGCAATATTTAAGAATGTTATGGCCTGTCTAGCAAAATATTTGCAAATGCAAATATTTCTTTATACTTAACTCATATGGAAAGTATAAAACTCTCTAATTGATATTGCCAGTTTCTCCCCTAAACATGTGAAAAAGATGTGACACTTAGGGACACGGTTCAGTGGTGGACTTGGTGGTGCTAGGTTAGAAGTTGGACTTGATCTTAAAGGCCTTTTCCAACCTAAATTATTCTACTCCTTTATGATTCCAGTCATCTGAGCACATTTAGAATGCATGTTTTCTCCAGTCTTTCCCTGTTATTCTTGATTTTGTCTCTGTTAGTTCTTAGTGAGAGTCATTCATGAATAACGAATCTGTATTGTTTCAAAGCAAACAGAAGACTTTGAGTTTTACTCTTTATGCTAATGACTTGAACAGCAATTCATAGCCTGCCCCACTTTCAAGTCACAGAACTGAGCATTTCTTCCTGTTTGTCCTTCTTTATTTACAACTGAGCATTTCTTCCTGTTTGTCCCCTTTATTTACAACTGAGCATTTCTTTGTTTGTCCCTCTTTATTTAAAACTGAGAATTTCTTCCTGTTTGTCCTTCTTTATTTAAAAAGAGGGACAAACAGGAAGAAAATCTCAGTTCTGTGAATTGGAAGTGGTGCAGGCTATGAATCACTGTTCAAGTCATTAGCATAAAGAGTGAAACCTAAAAGCAGCATGTTTATATTCCGAGTAGGAATTAGGTATTTTGAGAATTCAGGACATGGCTTGAAAGGTTTGCAGAGCCATTATCCTTTTAAAACCATGAGAAAGAAAAATCAATCAAATTATAGGGTTTTTTTTTCCTTAAAATTAGGAAATTCTTTTCCTTAGAATTAGAAAATATCATGGCACTCACCAAAGAGGTGTCTGAAGTTAACACCAAGCATACTTGATAAACATAGCATTACAAGATTATGCCTTTTGAAGTCTTGCATGAAAACAAATTTTAATTTCCTTGGTCTGTAAAAAGCTTGAAGTGAGCGTTTCATTCCCCTTTGTCCACCTCACCATCTCCACAGAAATCTCATTAGCAAAACCAAGCAACTGGTGGAAGTCCTGACCTTGAATTCTTGTAAAGCTTAGAAATTCACAAGTTGAACTTTATTTCATGGACAAATCAAGTACAATTTCTCTTCTTAGGTACAATATCTCTTTTCAAGTACTCACAGGAACCAGAAATATGAAAATTTCTCTGGCTGAATTAAGCTTCTGTGTCACAAGTCAGAATGCAGACTTAATGAGGCAGTTTGTTGACATCTTCCCCTCTCTCCAACATTTGCTAGCCTGCTCTAGCTTGTGTGAGTCGGTATTAATTTACATATAAGCTAATGATGTTGTGAGAACCTCAGATATTCCTGAACACATCTGAAGATCATCCTGAGAAAAATGTTTTAATGGTCCTGTGTGTAGCGTATGCTAAGTCAATGAACTGAGACACTTCTTTTGTCTGTAAGCATTACTAATGCCCAAATGTTCTGCATTATGACGGCAATAGCAACATGTGGCACTTTAGATTTAAGTTAATAATAAAGAAAACCCATCAGCTGTATTCATTTAGTCAAAGTAGGATTCTAAAACTTCAGGTTCTGTCTTATGATTGCTTGATCCTGAGGGTTACACTTCTCACAGTCTCGTATGTTCAGTGTCTTACAGTGGTCTTATAAACATGCACATAAAAAGTATGCACAAGAAAAAAAAGTGTTGCCCTGAATAAATGCACACTTACTAAATCACTCACGGTATTATTGGGTCTGCTGGGACTTGGGAGACAGCAGAAAAAGTAAAATTACTCACTTCTTTTTATTCTATCTGATTCACAGAAAACAGATCAATTTCAGTATGTTCAGTAGAATAGAGTGTTTAGAACTTAGACAAGAGAGGACCTTTTCAAATGCTGGTCATTACAAAGCCTGAAATTGTACTTAGCTTTTAAATATTGCAAAGTATTTGCAAAGTATTGCTGAAATTGTTCTCAGCCTTCTCATTGTCTTTTTTTTGACATCTTTGTGAATAGCATCCATCTTTCCAAAACTGCAGATGAAGCAGCTTCTATTCTTCAAGTGGTCAGTTGCTTATTTAGTGGTCAGTTGCTTATTTAGTGCCTTCCAAAACCTGGATGGTTTCAGATGGTCTTCTGCATGCTTCTACATTTGACATTGGTTGTACAAGGTACAAAGCATCCAGTCTTTCCAGTTCCAAAAATATTTTTTGAGTTGTTCCACAGGTGACATTGGCTACTCTCATGGTAGGTAATATAAAGCCCTGCAAATCCAGTGTGTATGGAGCATTGAGAAAGACGTAGCAGAGGTATGGGTTTTACTTTTTGTGGGGGAAGGCAGGTTTGGTAGCAGTGAGTATCAATGCTGGAACCCAGCTTTTCCTTCTTTCTGATGCCATTCAGGGCATGTCTCTGCTGGTAGGGCAGCTGAGGCGCTGCAGTGAGTGGGTTTGGGTGTGTAGCTTACTGTGCATGCACGCAGCTTCTTTCTGCCACTGCTCTCCTTGAAGGGTTACTGCACAGGGCTGATTCTACTAACTCGTGGGCACCAAAAGGTGTCCTTGTCCTTTTTCTGTCATTTGGCAAGCTTTGTTTTACTGGTCTTCTTTTCGTTTCATGATCCCTCGGGTATAAAAATTCACTTCTGTCCACAACACTGGAGCTGTTTGTGGAAACAGCTTCACTTATGTAGATTCAGTGCTCATTATAAAAACTTAAATCTAACAATACAGTAAAGAGAATCTGATAATTATTATGCCCATTGAAAACAGAATTCCATTTAAGGGAAGGAAAAAATGAGTTTGTGGTACCCTAAATATATATATGGTATGTCTCTGTGTAAAGTACTCTAAATCAAAGTAGGAAGATTAAATAAGTTTTCTCATGTAAAAGCCCTAATAAATTTAACTGTAACATTAGAAACGAAAGACATTTCAAACTTATCTACTATTTAGAAACAATCAGAAAGGAACAAGAAGGCAAGGTGGTCTGTGCATGCTATGTGTTTGTTGCTCTGGTCATAAAGTTCTTTTTTCTTTCAAACATTCTACCCTGTAAAAATTATTTATTTGCCACAGACTTCTAAATCTCAGGCAAAATGTCCATGAGATGGTGTATCAGAGGTAAACATTTGTACCTCATCTGGTTAGAAATACAGTTCTGAGATATCAAGAAAAATATTTGGTAGCCGAAATGAAAGTGATCTAATACTCTATTCATCCATATGCATTGCTACTGAAACTCTTTATAAATGAATTTTCTTCACTGGAGTTTTCTATTGATCAAAAGGAAACTTTGAAGTAGTGCTCTGATGGAGTGAAAAGTTTCCACGCCTCTTTTCTTCAGATTAAGCAGCTTTGTGAATTATGTTTTCTTCTGGATAATACAGCTGGTACCAGGGATTTATTTGGTTAAGACTCTTGTTCCTTATATTAGCTTTAGGCGAATAAGAATATAAGGTAGTTGCAATGCAAAATTGCTATACTAGCAAATTTGCACAGTATTTCATTACACAGATCTTTTTTTAACTATAGTTAGCAAAATGTGAACAGTAAATATATATTTGGATACTTGTCATTCTTTATTGACTTGATTAACCTTTTTAAATATAGATTTCCCCTCATTTGTTTATCATTTTCCCCACTGTATTTCTTACATTCTTCATAAATTAATCTCTTTCCTTATCTTTCAAATTTTCAAAGTAACTACCTATCTCTGGACTGTCTGCAATAATTTTTTCAAAACTAGTGGTTTTGGTTTACTTGGAAGGAAAGTAAATATGAAAGAGTGTCAGGTGTTCCTGCAGATAAGCTTATCAGATGTAAAATGTCTAAGACTGACAAAAATAATTATAGCTCCAAAGGGAAGTTTAGAACTGATTTTAGTATATCTTAAATTAGTTGCTATCCAAGGTGTACTTATTTTCTCTCTTCTAAATTATTTTGTGAGTGATGCAAAGATTTTAATCACGGAGATGAGAACTAGAGCAGCATCCACAAAAACCAGCCTTCTGCTGCATTCCTCAGAAATGTCTTGACTATTGAAAACATTGAATTTGAGATTTGTTGATGATACAAGCCCTTCATTTTAACTTCTTGAGTTTCTAGAATTATGTTAGCAAAATTTTCTCAATAGAGTTGCTGTCCCTGAGGAGTCCTACCACCAGCTACCACTGTCTTTGAAGAAAGGAGACAATAGGACAAACTTCAAGATAACTGCAAAAAAAGAAAAAATTATCAACATAAAAAAGAGATGAATGAACAATAACCATAACCACTAAGTTTTCATGGTGACTCTTTAGTGCTTAAAAGAGTGAATAATTCCACTGGAAAGGGATAAGATCAGTCTTTGTATTGATACAATAAATAAATGAGGTTTCTTAGGAAACAAAAAGATTTTTTTCAATACCAGAATCACTGGATTTCTATGCTCTAATTTTTCCTGGTCAGTATGAGATGATACTTTTGCCTGCCTTCAGGCAGAAGGATGTATTTTGTGCACTAATTCAGATCATCAGGAATATGGAAGATATAAATATACATAAATTCAGATCTTAGCAGGTGAGTTAGAATTCAAATAACTTTCAAGCTGCTCTTTTCTGTTCATGCACTCTTTTGTAATATTTATCTTTATTTTGTGTCTTACTCAGTGAGTCCCAGCTCCAGACCTGTACTCTGCAAATACTCATGCGTTTTATTGTCTACTCTGCAAATACTCATGCATTTGTTGTCTGCTGTGAACTTAATGAGACTATTCATATTTGCTAAGATTAACATCTATGTATCTGTTTCTTATTCTTATTTCTCCTCTTGGTTTCTATTTCAAAATTATTGTAGTTCAGATTTAACCAGAACTGGTTTTATACAGTGTCGTAGTATAACCCTAGCTGGCAGCTAAGCCCCTCTCACCCACTTGTCACTCAAAAACTGATGCCCAGCCAGTTCCCAAGCAGCAGCCCTGTCCAGCCTTCTCCCCAGTTTATTTACTGAGCATTGTGTCATACGATGTGGAATGTCCCTCTGACCAGCCTGGGTCAGCTGTTGGGGCTGTGTCCCCTCCCAGCTCCTTGTGCCACTCCAGCTTTCTCACTGGCAGAGCATGAGAGGCTGAAAAGTCCTTGAATTATGGCAAGCACTGCTTAGCAACAACTAAAGCATCAGGGTGTTATCAACATTATTCTCATGCTAAATCTAGAACACAGGACTTTGCCAGCTTCTAGGCAGTAAATTAACTCCATCCCAGATGTAACCAGGACAATACACATATGATTCCTCCCCAGTTATAGACTGAATCCTCTTATGACTGTTTTTAGTGTACTTGCTTTTCAGTCAGAAAGCCAGTGGCAGAAAATTTAGGCTCTGTGTGTGCTTGCAGATAAACAAATCAACTGCTCTGTGAAGCATCTAACCTCCTTATTTTACTGTGAAGTTTATCAGTAGGGAAGAACCCCATATCTGGTGCAGAAAGATGGAGGTGTTATTCTCCAAAGTCTATTCTGATCTAAACTTGACAAGACCTCTGAAGATACTCTTACAGACCAGCTCAGGATTTAAAAATTGTGTATTATAAATGCAGTCCTTTAGCCATGTTTGAATGAAGAATCAAAGAATAAAGATAGATGATGTTTGAAAAAGTCTTTCCATAGCAAAATTGTGTTGTGAAAATATACACAAGGGGGAAAAAACAAGTACTATTTGGACTTAAAAATTTTTCATGCCCTTGGTATTCTGCATTTTTTGTTTGGTTTTTTTTTTTTTTTTCATCTTTAATGGGAGAACATTAAATTTCTGCTGTAATTACTGCATACTGCTTCATATAGGTATTTTGGCTTTCTTGCCATAGTGGGGTGCACCCAGCAGGAAAAAACACTATGACTGACATTGAAAGCAGTGTTTTATTACTATCAGATTGTTAAATGTTCTCAATACAGACAAGGAAAGAATACTTAAAGGGTGGAGAATGTCTGACTACTGTGAACTTTTGAGGTTTTTAAGAAATAGAGGGGGTGCAGGATTTGATGCATTAGCTTGGGAGAAAATTAGGTCCTCTTTCATATAAACAGAAATATAGGAACTTGCAGGATGAAGGTGTTTTGGTGATTTTCATTCTTAAATATCTGTGAGTGTTTAAATTATTAAAATATGTGAGCTCTTAGCATTATATGAGTAAGTTTTTGTCTATATATGTTTGCCTCTCAACCAGAGTTTCCTTCATTGTTCTTCATATAGAGTTATTCCATAAATTCTCTTACTATCTCTGTGTAATATTCATTGAATATATCGCAATAATTGATTCCCTAACCTGAAGCCCATCAATTTTGTTAATCATTGTTTGTTTCCCTTACTGATTTTTATTCAGTTGTAATTTTACTAGTGTTTCTTGCTGCTTTTGGTTGCAATTTGAAAACACTTAGGCTTGTTTTCTCATTACAAAGTTTGTCCAGGTCTGCTGGGAGATAAACTATATATCTGTGAGTGCTATTAAGAACAATAAAGAACAAAACAGGAACATCAGCAGAATCTTTCTTCCAATGACAGTCATTAGTAGCCAAGTAAAATTCTAATGCCTGATAATTTAATTATTAACAGAGTTTGGGAAGGACACTTCCATCTATTTTAGAAGATTTAAGATCTATTTAGGAGATTTAAAAAATCAAACATATCAAGGAACCCTTTGTAACAATGATTTAGACTGAGAGTGGAGTTTCTAAATTCAAACAGCAACTTTTCTCATTTTTCTACTCAGTTTTTTCCTACATCAGATGGAGATCTATTACACCTATTTAGCTGTTTTGTAGTATTGTGTCTTCCTCTCCTTTTTCCCATAGAAGGCAGAAAACCCTATTACAAAACCTGTTACATTCTGAGGCTTCAGGAAATATATTATGCAGTTCTAACTAGCCCATTACAGAGCATTCACCGTAATAAGAGACTAATTCTAGGCAGTAAGTAGAAAGGGAATATCATTCAACATAAAAGCATTAAACACAGGCTATGTCCTTTTTCAACTGCTACACTTTCAAGAGTCTTCCTTTTATAAGATCATTAATTTGTTTCTTAATTCTGCTGCCTTTAGCGAGGGCATTTCACTTCAGTTTGGAGTCAATAATCTCTCTCTTATTACTGTTACTTGATTGTATATATCTGTGAAGGCATGTTTTGTGTACAATCTCATTTAATTGACTGATTACATTACACAGTATATGAAACAACATGTCTGTGTTGAAGCTCTAGATAGTGTGATTAATCACTACTCTGCTTATTGATATAAGCTCCTGCTTATGTGCTTTTAAGGAGCTTTGTGGGAAATCAATTTCCACTGTTAAGACAGGAAGGGAAGGTAGCCATGTCTTTTTTCTTTTCCATCTGTGTTTGCATCTTTCTGTGACTTACAAGTTTAACTGCTGCTTGATGTGTTACTGCTGTTTCATGTTGAGTGCAGTGCTGCTTGTTTGCTGCCCTTACTTAGGATCTTTTCCCAATTATAGAGGGTTCTGGGTAGTATTAGTGTATGTATTTTACAGCTTTGTCTTTGCTAGAATATTTTAAGATGTTATTCTCTATGTACTTGCAAATATGAGTGAGGGTTAGATTCAGTAAAGTGCTGGTTACTCTGCCCCTGACTGAATGAAGAAGTTATGTTCTGAATTGTTTTGCCTCAAATCTCAGCAAAACATGTCTATGTGTAAATTTCTATAATGTTCAAGCGTGGATTGATGAAGGGAGAAGAGCAAAGAGGCCTTTGCTCCCTTGGACAGGCTTGTAGTTCCTAACCAGTGAGGGAGCACACACTGTGAAGTAATTGCTCTGCCTTGAAGTAGCACTTTTGTGGGTTTGAGTAGTTTTAGAAACAGCCTGGTACTGGGGCAGGTTATAACTGCACTGCTACCCCTGGAGCAGGTTCTGTGTTATTCCTGTGGTTAGCCACAGCTTTTGTTTTTACAATGCTGATTTATACTCCAGCTAGTGTATTGTGGGGCAGAGAACACATGCACAAGCTTGCCCAATAATGTACATGAAGTAATGTAGTATGATAGTTAACATTAACCAGGTCTAACAGCTAAGCCGACTGCAATGTCCTGGTGTTCACATTCTTACAGAAACCTGCTTTGATAATTCTAGGGTATAAACAGCAAGTGATGTCAAGGAAGTATTTCCACTTATTGTTTATCTGTCTACCTAACTGTCTGTCTGTTGGTTTAGCTATTTTTTTTTTTGTCTCTTAAACTCTTTGCATTACAAAACTCTTGACTTTTCTATAAATAACAGTTTGAAATTGGTGTAATAGAAGTGTGGCTGTTAAGTAGGGAACTAAAGAGAAAAGTAAGTGGATTTTTTTCATTTGGTTCTTGACTGCATTCAAGTGGGGGTTTCTTATAGTTCTGTAATTATATGCATGTTACCTGTGAATCTGTGATCTTGTAAGAGTGAGATAGAGTTCAGGAAGATATGGTAGTGTCACAGCAGATTTAGTTCTTCTATTTGAGGAAGTATTTGACAAAGACCTGAATATTCCTTCCATATTTTCCATCTTCTTGCCTATATACATTTTTATTAATGAGATATACGTCTTAACTTATACACCTCCTGCCTCTTTCCTTGTATCTTTACCTATTAATGATGGTAACAGAGCTTATAACAAAAAGATGGTTATATTCCTGGAAATCACAGGAAGTGTAATCCCTTCATCCAAGAGGACAATCTGTTCTTAATATCTTTGTTACATCCTCCACTTTCTGATTATAATACCGATCAGATGTCTTGTAAGAGCTTAGATACGTGTTAAAGCTTTACGTCAGCAAGAGGCTTTAGCTAAAAGAGCTTAAACAATTTTTAGGTAACAAATTACCTTGTGCTTTCTGACCTGTTCACACACAAAAGTAGTTGATTTGAACTGTTGTATCCAGTAATTGTGGTTACAAGTAAGTTTTATATCAATGCTGCATTATGAATTCTTATATATTAGATTTTTATAATACATCTTAAACTAACATGGCTTTTATTTGTTTTGAGGTTTCTTTTGCTTTATGAAAGAGCTGGCCACTACAGATGCTGCACAGATTAAAGTCAGGAAAAACAACGTAAATGCACACATTTTTTCTTGGCTTTGGCTTCTTTGAGAGATTATGACTCTTTGACTTTTCTTCAGGCAGACACTTATGTTCTGGCCCTGTACACTAGAGCTGATTAGAAAATGTGTGGCAGGGGTTTTCTTTATGGTCAGGAACATGCCAATTGAATAGAGAAAATTTTACTTCAAAACTGTTTTGATTATAAATATTGCTGCAAGCCAGTTTCCTTCCTGTTTACTTTTATTTGTTTCTTTATTATTTTTATTGCTCTTCATTCTGATCACACTCCTTAAATCACGTTCCAATCAGCTCTGAAGTGTACTTTCTTCCCTCAGCTCTGTTCTCTTTCAGCATTTTCATATTGTCATTGCAGAGTTTTAAAGCTTTTATCTTTCTGTCTGTGAGCTTTCCTCAGTGCACACAAGAAAGCAAACATTTGGAAAACATCTTGCCATTTTCTTTTTTCCCTGATTTTTCACTTTTCCTCTATTTCCCAGTTAAAGGTCTAGATGCATGTTTCCCTTAGTTTTCTTTAGAGATGCACTTTCATCTAAACAACTTAATGATTTTTTCTGCCTTTGGGATAAAATTCCAGGGTGATCCCATTTGCATCTTGGGTAGAGATATTCCCTTTACCAGCTGTGGTGTTTTGGTTTAAATGCAACAGAGTTTCTTCTCCATGTGCCTAGACCTCAGAACGTTTGTCTGTGGCAAGGCCTAGATAAATTTTTGGCAGTCCTGATGCAGTCTTGTGTACACAATGAAATATAAACCACTTCTTGCATGCCAGAAATTTTGTCTGCTTGCAGAGTAAGAAATGGAACATAATAACCACAGCGTGAGTACAACAGCCCTGAAGAGCTTCTTTAAAATACATATACCCATCTAAAGAACATGCTTTTTCAGCTTAGGTTTCCTCTTCTCACAGGAAAAGCTTCTTGCTTGTTCAGGAAACCCTCAGTTTGGGTTCTCCTCCTTCTCTGCTATTGCTTCCCCTTCACTTTTTATATCTACTCTAGACGCAGGTTGAGGAAGTTGCAGAACTTGACAAAGAAAAGTCTTCAGAAGTGTTGATGTGTCAATGTCAGTCCAGCCCTGGTAAGGGAAGCTTGCCAATTACCACTGGTAGTTGTCCCAGGAATGCTGGGGAGACAGAGCCCATGGAAAAAGAGCAAAATGAAAAGCACTGCCACAACAATCATAGGAATAGTACAGGCATACCTACAGATATATAACTCCTTCAAAGGTAAAAACTAAAGCAATGAAGAGTCTCAGCATGATGGAGAAACAGATTCATCTGCATCACTTATAAAATGTTTCAAATATTAAAGGTTTACATGAAGGGTAGGCTACTTAGCTGCCTGCTTGTCCTGGTTCCTGCCAGGACATGGCTAATTTTTGCAGTAGCCAGGAGGAGCCATGGCTAGGATCCAGAGGTTATTCTATTCTACCTCATGCCATTTTCTGGGGATGGGGGAAAGGGTTTGTTTGGGGTTGCGTAGCATGGCAGTGATTTGTGTATTACCAGCTCCGCAGGGTGAGCAATAACCTGTGAATTGTTCTCCTCTCTCTGGTAGATTTTGTTATTAGTGTAGTTTGCTTTCTTATTACCTTGACGTTTACAATAAATTCATCTTATCTCAATCCATGATCTTTACCTCTTGTGCCTCCAATTCTCCTCTCCAGCCACCCAGAGGGATAAGAGGAGGGAAGGAGAGGAGAGCAAACAGTGCATAGTTTTGTGTTTCAGTGGGAGCACTAAATTGGGGAATAACTTTGCTAAACCATAACACTGCTTCAAGTTATTGTCCTTTCATCTGCTAGGAGATAAAGACATGGTTTCAAAATGATACATGGTAAAGATTAAACACTGCTTAAAAAACAGATTTAGGTGGGGAATCCAGACAAGATAATTTTTAGAATTCTTCAGAAATAAAGCCAGAGAAGTATAAAGGCCTTGTAATTATCAGAAACTAACTTTAAACAAGATTATTAATCTAGTTCTGGGTTGGAAATGTTTTCCAGTCTGAAAAAAAAAGTGAGACACATGCAGTTCCCACTTTGTTTTGAATATAGAAGGGACAGGAGAACAAAGGGCTCAGTGTGGTATTTTCATTCAGTCCAGATTAACAAGCCATTCATCAGGAGCCAGACTGAATCCTCCTCAGCCTCTATCCTCTGGGGAACCAACATGCTTCTCAGAGACTCCTGACTGGATTCCTTTTGCTCCCAGGCTGTGATGCCTCTGTGATTCCACTCATGCTTCCCAGGTTTAATCAGAAATTAATCAGTCACACAGATGTTGCTTACTTCTTGACAGAGAATATAACAGAGACAGAATGGCTGTCTACAAATCTCTAGATTTGAGGAGAAATTACTCTCTAATTCTTCATATCACTTTGATTGGTGGCATGTTTTCCAGTCAGTGTCCCAGTTATTAGCATTTTCTTTCAAAATGTAGCAAGTTGTACTGTAGTCTGTGCCAAAAGTCTAAGAGTTTTTTTTTGTCTAGTTTGAGGTGAGAGTATTTTCCCATATTAGACTACTCTTAGCATCTCCCTTTCTTTTGTTTTGACTTCAGAGCAATGTCAGAGATGTTAGTCTTCAGTTCTTTCAACTTAACATTTTGTCTTTTGAGTCATATATAAATATATACACAAATGTGTGTATATCAATCTATCTAGAAGGATATAGATATAGATATAATGCATATATATAGATAAGTGTGTGTGTATATGTATATACATATGTGTATACACTTATGAACCAATTTTGCATATAAACTTGGGAAGCTGTAGACCTTTTGTAACAGAAAGAGACTTTAAAAATTATTTGCATAATGTTATTATACAAAATACAAGATAAACTACCAATACAAAGCACCAGGATATGGTGAATGCAGCCTTTAAAGACAAACTCTATGAGGTGTGTACTTCTAACAAATAAAGAAGTTAACGTTGCTTATAGTTATTGATAATAATGACCTGTATCATATGAAAGGATTTTAACTTCAGCCAAGGATAAGTGTTTTTCCCAACCAGATTACCAAACAGCGTTGAGCTTTAGTTTCTTATCTTTTAAAGATATTCTAAAAAATGATGACTTTACTATTAGATGAGAGAAGATGTAATGTGTAATTATTAAGAAAAACATTAATACTGAATGTTATGCCTAATTAGAATTATTTTTTTTAACTATAACTTCTGAATAATGAAAAAAATCTTATTAGTAATAATTTCTAGCAATTAATCCAGTTACAATTTTCTCTTTCAGTAAAAAAGCGAATTATGGGAAAAAACCTCAAGCAATACCTGAATAACTAAATTCACACTTTTGTCTGAATTAAGATAAAAACTAAAATAGATTTCTCCTCCTTCTTGCATAAACTTCTCCGTGTACAGTGTATGAACTGCCTTTACTGTGGAACAGGAATATGCATACCCAATAAACTTTTTGCTTTTTTGGAATAAATAACTTTCTATTAACCACACTGCTAAACTTCAGCCATTTTCTTGGTCTTGAGGAAATGACATACATAGATCTTCTGTAACATTTCAGAAGTAATGGCAGCACCTGTATTAAAATGCTTGCCTACTCTGTTATAATGATACTATTTCCTCTCAAATCTGTATTGTGTAATTTTCAATTGTTCTTAGAAGTGCAGTTTGATACACCCTCAAGCAGAATTATGTGCAATGCATATTTAAACATCAACTGGCCTAATGTGTTATTCTGTTACTTCCCCCTGTACATAAGTGTTAAATAAAAACAAAAACATGACTTGCTTACTGCAAATGTCTCTTGTCAAGCAATCTTAGGCTTCCACCAAAAGCAAATACTATCTCTCCTTGGCATCACAAAATGAGAAAAAGCCTTTTCATTAAAAGTGTCAGATGATTATTAGTCTAGTCTCATGGGCTTAATTTGATGGCCTCACAATATGATTGTCATCTTTTTAGTGGTTTGTGAAGTTTGGTAGGTTTTGTAGGTTTCTGACAACTGTGGGAAGACAGATGAAAAGCCAAGAAATTTAGATCAATTCTAATTTATGATTAGCATACAATATAAAATACTTGGAGTAAGACTTCTATTTTGCTTTTTGCAACATGCCTGGCAGGATAGTCTCTCCAAAGGGAATTGTCAGCTGCTCAGGCTTGGTGGTAATGCCCAAGTGCGTCCCCTGTGGCAGGAAGTTTCACACAGAATGATGTACTGCTGTGGACCATGGGACACTTCGGGGGTGGGAATGAATACGTTCAGGTCTGTGTGTATGTCTGGGTGCTACCCTGGAGGGGAGTTTCACAGGTGAACCACTGATATAAGGATGCTGGCATCATAAAAAGCACTATCCCACCTTGAAGGATTTGCCTCTTACCAGCCTCTTTCCTTATCTTGTTCAACACCCATCTGTAACCTCTGGTGATGGGTGTGCACCTGCGTGGCTACTGCAAATGGCTAATTATTTGAATCATTAAATATTATTATTCCAATCTCTGACTGGCAAAGACAGTCATGCCAGTCTTCCCACGAGTATAGGGTTGGTTAACCAGGAGCAATACACTCTTTTGTGCACTGGACATGGGAAGGATGGATTTGGAGCCAATTATTACAGCCTGGGTATTGCCTACTACACTTACTTTTTGTTCAGACAAGAAATAAATCAATAACTTTGGGGTGAAGTTCAATGCCATTATAATACTCTTGCTTACAAGGTCTTGCAAGGATTCAATCAAGGAAAAGTTTGAAAATTATTAAATACTTTCTCTGTGTGTTCACACAAGTACTGTGTATAGTAATTGCCTGTATAACATTGGCTGATGCTGCAGCTTCCCCTAAAGGTTTTTTTCAAGAACAAATTACCATAAGTGTACTTGAGTATATTTAACGACATAAATCAGACACTTCTAGGAGGAAGCAGTTAAGGTGCAAATTGTGAAAGTTCAATTTGTCTAGGTGTCCATCACACATAGTAGTATGTATTTAATACCACTGATTTGGAGTATCTCATCACATTCTTAGAAGTGGTTTTCTGCTTCTTACAATGGGTATCCTGTGCTACACAGTCATAAACATTATGCATGGAAATCAACTTATACAACTGGTGCTGCTGAGTTTCTTCTTGAGCAGAGATGTAAAGTTTTACTTTTCTCAAAATTCTTGGAGAATTTTTTTTTTCATGATTTTGTATCCACCCTCAGTTTTCTCCCTGATTTTGAAATATTTTGAACTATTCAAGAGCTGCCCAGATATAATTCTGTGCAATGTGCTCTAGGATGACCTGCTTGAGCTGGGAGGTTGGACCACTATGATCCCTTCCAACTTGACCCATTCTGTGATTCTGTGATTGGTTCTGTGATTGGTTCTGTGATTCTGTGAGGAAATGTGCCTAAAGCAGTTTCTTTGAATTAATTTTTGAGAAAGCTGCTGGTGATGTTGTATGGCTTGCAGATTTATCAGATTTTGAATTTTGAATGGCACATGATAAAAGACTCTGATTTTGTCTAGGAGCTCATCATACACAAGATCAAATGTGGCATAAATTGAAACAAATTGGATTGAGTCTGGATCTTAAGGTTAATTTTTCAGATTAATATAATCCAAATTCTTACTTAGTGCCTAGTTCTGCAGCAAGATTTCTCCTACAAGTTAAAGCAAAATCTTAAAATGTTTGAAAATAGGTTTGTTTCCCTTTGTTTCTCTTTGTTTCCCTTTGTTTCCCTAACAAAACTGGTCTTTCAAGGTTTGTTAATTTGTTTTTATAAGGTGTATTTGTAGGATTTCACTATAAGGGAACTCTGAATTAATTACTTTATAATAGTGTATGTTTGCAAGGTGTGCACAAATTATGCAATGTTTTTACAGTAAATTATTTTATGAATGAAATTGTTCCCTGTTCCTGTGTTACACTTTTGCTTATAACAGATTGTTTCTGGAAATATCACTCAAGGTAAGAGTTTACCATAAACTTCTACTTTTCTTTTATACGAGTGATGGCTAAAGACTGAATAAGTGTGCAAAGAGCTGATTCTTTCTATTATATTGTATTTTATAACCACAGGAATTCTTAAATATATCTAATGAATGCCAAAAGACAGTGTGAGAACCTGCAATTTTTACTAACATAAAGGCATGAATGACTACTTGGAGGACAGCTCTCACTACTTGTAGATATGGTGAATAATAATTTACTTAGTAACAGGGCACTTTTATTGTTTCAATGGCTTGTTGAGAAGGAAGTCATTTGGTTGAGAAAGGTTGTGTGACTTCAGTTCATAAATCTGAGTGTTCTATCCAAGTGTGTTTGGTTTACAACATTTGCCTATGCATTAAATATAAGTTTAATCAATTGATACATTGTCCTTGTTTTGCTGCAATTTAAAAGCATAGTTAGTTAATGGGAGCACTGAATAAATATTATTTATACTACTACTCATAGAGTCCAGGCTTTAGCCTGGTTTTCATTTGAGGCATTGTGCCAATTAGTACAGTCATCTCTGTGTTTTATCTTGCACTTATGACTAATGAGAAAGATGTTGGAAAGGAAAAGATGCTGTGCCAATTTGCAGTAGAAATTGTAGAATTGCACTTAAATTGTACTGCAGGTCAATTTTGTTTTGCTTATAACAGCTTATAATAGCTGTGAACTTGAAGCCTGTTGAAAGGCATGGAGCTTTTAATGGCTGTTGTCAGATCCAGAGTTTCAATATACTTGCTAAGTATATTTACCACAATATGCCAATTAGTGGATGCAAATTAGCAGTTTTGTGTATGAATTCTGATCTGTGAGGGAAGCATAAGAGGGGATTTGGTAGAGTGAGGTAGTAGCTTAGCAATATAAATGCTCTCACGTATTGTTTGTTCACTGGGGCCATATAGAAGGAAGTGTGAAGGTGTTTGCACTCATTTCCTCAAATATTAAAAATGTGAACAATTGTTGAGAGCCAGTATATGATTCAGATGGGATTTCCTGAGGATGAATATAAATATAAATAATCTTAAATTGCAGCATTACTGTGTGATATTTTGAGTAAAGGTTATGTCTGTCTTGTTCTGAAGTAAAACTCTATTTACTGTGTTATGTACAGATTTTTTTCCACTTTTGCCAATGCCTCCCAGGTAACAATATTTTTGCAGGTGCTCCCTAACCTCAGCTTTGTCCTGAAGTGGACTTCTCTAAGTTTAGCAAAAGAAATGTAACAAGAGCAACAGTCCTTTCTGCCCCTTGCTGCACCTAATTTGTTGTGGATTTTGGTCTCAAAGATGCTGTTTTGTAAGACAGAAATTTTTTGGCTTAAACTAGAGAAGAATCAGGATCTAACAAAGTTCAGGGGTAGTTAGAGGAAGATCCAGAGGTTTCTGAGACAAAGGAGACTCTTGAATAATGACTTATTTATAAGTGGGGGAAAACACTTTCTTACTGTTTTTGTGCAAAACTGACAATAAAATGACACAATGAATGGGTGCATAACCAACAATCAAGTGGTTTTCATTCAGTGGCAGTGCAAGAAAGACCTTTTGCTTACAAAAGTATGTTTGCTTTGTTATTCACTGGTATTTTATAGTACAGTTGTACAAAAAGATGAATAATTTTCACTTAAATTTGCCCCAGATACCAGTGAAAAGAAAAAAAAGAGAAAAAAAAAAAAGGAACAAAAGTGAAGAGGATCTGTAAAAAGAAACTACCTTCTTTCTGTCAATGATTACTTCTGAATACATAGAAATTATGTTTCCTCAAATAACCTAAATAGATGTTGTCTTTAAATGGCATTGGATTTCAAATCTATTTATAAAGCTGCACATACTTATCTTCTTTAATTTTTCCTGGGAAAATATTTAGCGACTGTCCTGTTCTATGCTGGTGTCTTAAGTCTGATAATGGCAGTGGGCAGAGTGATGTCTAGAAAAAACAAACAAACAAACAAACAAACAAACAAACAAACAAACAAACAAACAAACAGTTACTCTAAGGTAATTTTGTTTGTGGGGACTGTAATAGTAGTGCAGAAAGCTCCTCCAAGTACCTGTATTCTCCATCTTCCAGCAGTGTGTGTACAATCAGAAATGTCTGCAATAGCCTTTGAAACAATTTACAAAACTGTACATTTTAGTTACTGACATTGATAAATTTCTAAACTCATCACAATTCCCCAATACATTATAAATTTCTGGTCACCTAAGGGGCTACTTGAAACAGACCTCCAACATAGTCTCCTGCTGTTCAACCCAAAGACTCACTACTTTTCAGCAAAGCAAATCCAAGCAAATTTGATCATCTGGAGTGGCTTTACATACTCTCAACAAATTATGATTTCTTTGTGATTTTTCTTTGATTATACACCACTGAAAAGCTTTATCTAGGTAAAAATCATAAATACCAAACTACTCAAAGAATTGAAGTTGCAGAAACTACTGTTTTGATTCTGTCTGTTGTCTGTTCACACTAAGGAATTCTGAAGGCAGTAGTATTGAATCAGTTCATGTCATAGCAGAGTTAAATGTGTTTTTTATACACTGTTGTGTTCACAAAAATAGCTGAACTGGTGCACTATGGGATGGGAAAATGGCTATTAACCGTAAACCATACTACTTACCTTCTTACTTTCTCTCCACAGAAGGATTAAAAAAGTGTTGTGTCTCTACAAAATTAATTAATAGCTTTCTTACACTTTCTCGCCACTAATTAATTCTCTTCTGAGGAGAACATTAACTATAATATATTAATGAAAACTGCAAGCTTTTGGGTAATTGTTAATATAATTCGTGTCTTACACACACACTAACATTACTTAGCTCAGTTGCATGAGTGTGAAGTATCCCCTGAAACATCTGTGCAAACAATCCCTAATCTGGCCTAGTCTTTTCCTGATGTCAGAACAAATATTCATCTAACTCCATATTCCTATAGATAAATAAGTAAATTCTATTTTTCTGTGATAGGCTTTTGAAAGTGAAGTTGTTTAGAAGCATTGATTCTCTTAGCAAAATAGTCTCGTGCTCGTTGTGTGGGCAGTCAGGCAGAAGCAAGTTCTAAAGAAAATGTGTTTTGCTTGCTCCAGGCATAGATACAGAGAATTTGAACAGCTTTTTTACAAAGCCTTATCTCAGGGCAGAAACTGTACCAAAAGAATCAGTGGTCACTGGTGCTTCCTTTGGGGCAGCTAGAAGATAAACGCAACAACTGTCATAGATGTCTTACTGAGGTAAATACACAGTTTATCTGCAACAAATGAAAATCAAGAAATAGAACAGATCTAATGATAGGCTGAAATTAAACTGATGTAATTCAGTGCAGTTCGGATAAAGGATGAATTAGGGAAAAATGCTTCACAAAGAACGTTAAAAACCAAGTGATAAAACCATCCTGTTACTCTGTTTTTTTTCTGCACATTTATAAATACAATGTAAATGAGTGGTTTATAAATAGTGCTTTCTATTTGTGTAACATCATAAGGTACCACCTGGCACACAAAAAAAGCATGCTTAATTAAATTGTGGAAGTTAAGATTGCTTCATTTTAGAGTGTGTTTCAATAACGGCAAAGTGGGAGGACAAAATTGTAAGATATTTATAATTTGCATAGCAGCATGCTGAACAGAACAGAGATATCACTTTCAATAAGACTTACTTTACAAGTGGAGAAAATACTTTGTTTATTTCCACAGTTCTGTTGTTCCATTGCTTGGACAGGAAGCAGAGGAAGAAGATTTGCTGATTTGATGATGTCCTATTTGCAATTAGTTAAATCTTCTGAGCTTGGTCAACTTATTGATTTTGTTTCTTACAACATTGTATGCATCTGTGTGTGCATTCTTTGTCAGAATTCCACCTAGTAAGAGCTTTTTTTTTCCCCAAATGAGCATAGCACTTGGAATATGAGAAAGACAGTTTTAGATTTATCTACAAAATCAAAGTCAATGCCAGTTTTTATATTGTTTTCATATAACAAAGAAACTTATAGAAATGCACCACAGTTAATTTTTTAGTTCCATCAGACTAATCTACACTCTTGCATCAAAATACCAAGTAATTTACAATTAAAATTTTCTAGTTGGTGGGAGAGATCTGAGGTTTGATTAGATTGATTCTTTTTGAGATATTTCAAGTAAAATGCACACTACAAACACCAGATGAAACTGTTAGTATTACTACTAATTTGCAAGAAATTATGGGAAAATTATGGGAAAATTACTACAAATTTGCAAGAAATTATGGGAAAATAGCAAACAGTTAACTTTCTTTGCAAGAAATTATGGGAAAATAGCAAACAGTAAACTTAACAAAGTAACAGTGTTGTCATGACATTTTTCCTTAAATCTCTTTCACGTTTGTACAGAGATGGAAATATACAGAGATGGCATGTTGAAGCCTAAATATTTTTAATTTTCCAAAAGCTTTCCAGAATTAGTGAACTGCTAGTCTCATAATTCTTCAGTAATTTTACAGTTTTGTGAAGACATTAGGAATTACTTCATAACAGAAAATATTCACTGGACAGACACACAGGAATATGTATCCTGACATAATTCATTCAAAAAATACAAGAATCAAGGAAGAATTAATAGTGCTGCTAGAGTTAAGCTCACAGACGTCTTTTATACTCTAAGAGATATATGCAGTGAAATGCATAGTTTGTTGGTTTTTTTTTTTTGTAATTTCATTATAAAAACTACTGTGTCTCTTCCTTTAGCAGCAACCTTTTATTCTGTGCTAAAGTTAAAATATTTCAGAAAGCATCCTCAGGAGTTCATACACAGCAAAATGTCATCAATATAGCTCATGAGAAGTTCCAAAATTTCTTATCTTAAGCTTTCCAAACATGGATGCTCTTTTAGCAGAATATTTGTGTTCCTATCCAGTCATAATAGTGAATGAACAAATGCTTGAACTTAACAGTTCTGAGACCCTAAATTCTGAGAGTGTAAATTCATAGTCTGAGGCCTGTAGGGGTGACAGGCATTAAAACTGAAATTACTATTTTTTAGGATTGTAAGAATGTTTTTATGAAAATATAATATAGCACCTAACTGTTGGCCAGTACAGTATTGAAAAAAATACCAGTTGGTACAGTAATTTACATCTCCAGCTTTTGTTATTTCTCTTTACAGGTTAAAATTTAAAATTTACTAGTTTTAAGTGAAACAGAAAGAGGGGAAAAGAAGAGAAGGCTTTTGATAGTCTGAAACAAGGCAAATGAAAACAGGGAGCATAAACAACCTCTTTGAAAGGTTTGTTTGATGTCTTACTAATTATGGTTTAGGATCTTCTGATCAGAGTTCTTCAATACCCACTGAATTCATTATTATTATTTTAATAGCACAGGAGAAATATAGATGCTATAGCTTGGGTTCAGTGTGTTCAGGGATCTTTGTGTAGAAAAAGTATTATTGATGTCAAGAATGTATTTGGTCCACCATTTCTATTTTGGATTTGAGGTACGTTTTATTTTGGGAATGAAAGTAGTAAGCTCAAATGTTCAGCTTTGCAAATTGTGCATCTAGTGATGAGCTACTGAGTCTTTTCTGTTCTATTTTTGTTCTAAGCAGATCAGTATATTCCTATTTATTTATATTTTAGATGTTGTCAGTTAATTGAAATACTTCTTTTTGGATAATGAGCCATTTGGTTGGCTTGCTTGTAAAGCAGGAATGGAAAATTGCATTTACTTTTATCAGCCGGTTCAGTTCTTTGTCCTTGATTTTCAGCAATAGTTGTGAGTCAGTCATGCAGCATCTTCTGTAAGGTTATTGATATGCTGCAGCTGCAAGTCTCCCTGAGGCAAATGTATGGAGATGGAGCTCGAAAGACCAAAGGAAGAAAGAGAGAAGAGAGGTGGGAAATGAATGCTGGTCAAAGTCTACATGAAGAAATAATTCTCCAGCAGCAGAACAAAATAAATCTAAGATCCTGAATATTACTCATGGGTGAAATATTTGGAATAATACATTAGAAACATAAAAGAGGTTTTGGGGTTGGGTGTTCAGTTGCGTGTGTGCCTAATGCTTCCTACCTTGAAGAGAATCAGCCAGCTGCAAAGCCCAGGACAGTGTGTCCAGAGCTGCCTGAGAGCATACAGTGCCCAGAAAAACCCCTCTGGTGTGCGGCTCCTCTCCTGCAGACTCATAAATACTCTCAAGAACCTTTCACCGGAGACTCCTCTTGGAGTGTAATTCTGGTAGTTCTCAAGGAGATGTGAGAAGAGCAAGTTACCAGGCTGTGTTTGGGGGCTGTAGGTTGTGCTGCCAGTGGTGATGGTGTAAGAGGCACCGTGGATCAACCACTTCCACTGGCCTGCATGGCAGGACACGAGCCAGGCGGTGGAGGAGCACTCTGCCTATCCCTTGCAGTGAGGGAATATGCTATGGGTAACCCTGTTCAGGCACAAAGGTAGTCCAGCACTGCCATTCATTCTGCTTTGTAAGCCAAGGCCCATTTATATCCTGCGCTTTTATTTTAGGCATATAAGGGATTTTTAAAATATAATGCTATTAATGTATTATGCAAAGTCTATGCATTTGTATGTTTCAGTGCTTGCAATATTGGATGCTTGGTTTGTAAACATGCTGAAAGGTGGATGAACAAATATGACTCATTGCACAGATAATACAGTTTAATATAACTCTGAAAGGAATTTCAAAGTCAAATGGTCTCTAAAAACAGATGATACCATCACCTACTGCTATTCTGACTACAACGTGGTGCTGCTGCTCACTGAAGTTCCACTCTGCTGTTCACTATCTTCTAAGAAAAGGAAGCCATAAAAATCAATTACCAGTAGAATTTATTAATATCAACTGAACAAGGGAAATCAATGGCAGTAGAAAATAAATACAAATGCTAATCTACAAAATTCTGCTATGTCAAATATAAGTCAGTTAAAATTAATATAGGGGATATATGCTTTTTTGAGACCAAGTACAGAAAAGTGAATTAAGTGATTTCTTATTATTTCATATAATAAATTATGTATTTTCTTATTATAAAATATTTATAACAGTAACAAGAAAATTGCTTAAAAAATGGATGTTGGTCACTAATCGCCCATTTCATATAAATCTCAGGATCTAAAATAAGACATATGAGCCCTTTGATTAATCCAAGTACATATTTTAAAATCTTCCTGAACTATCATTATAACAATTAGGTGATTCTTTATTAAAATTTGTATTATGATTCAGATTCTTCTACCTCTACTCAGTTGCATATATTCAATTTGTTTCATGGTTATCCTAGACAAATGACTGAGAATTATTCTTTAAGTTGTATTTACAGAGTGCCTGAGGCTTGTAAGGCAGAACTTTCGAGCTTTTGTATTTTGAGTTTGATCATTGTTCAGCTTACTAGAAATGACTTGTGGGATGTGTTCTGAGTCCTGCTGAGAGCCAGTGAAAACTAAATGTCAATTCTATTGTTGTGTATTATGCAGGTACCAAGACAAGCCTAAAAATATTAAGAAAATAGACAAAAGAAAAATACAGTCTGTGTTATAAAAATAAACCAAGAGATGTTTAAGTTATGCTTAACCATCTAGGGACTTATTAAATCCAGAAAACTGGCTGATGGAGTATATCAAATGACAATGATATTTAGGATATTAATTTGTAGCTATGTAATTCTTCAGTTTTAGTAGGGCTCACATACAGTTGTTATGTCTGGACAATCATTTTTATGCTCTGACAAATCCAATAGGATTATTGACTCTCACAGCTGCCTCCAGCTCATCAGAGTTCTAGTTCTACTACTCCATAAGTCTAAGGCATTAAAGTAAAAATAGGTGTTTCAGTCCTCTTTTCTCATGATAGGTCCTACTTTGTCACTTCACTCTCCTGTTTTTTTCATAATTTTTAACACTCTGAATAGTTATTGTATTTTTTGTGCTTTTTCTCTTAAACACTAGCAACACAAAGACTTCCCAGAGGAGAAGAACAGACAAAGAAAAGGAATATTCATTTGAATCAATCTCAAGATTATTTCTTCTAAGACTATTTCAGTTGTTGCAGACCAAACTTACCTATAATTTTAACTTGAGGTTTGCTTTCTGGTTTTTTGGGGGCTTTTTTGTGCTTTGCTTTTTTCAATTCAGAGAAATTTTAAAGAAGTCTGTATGGTTATAACATACCCATGGAGAAGACCACAAGAAAAAGTGCTCAACAGAAAACTGTCATGAGATTAATGCTTATCAGTGTTCTTCAGCTTGAAGATCCCTAAAATGTTTTCCATGGAGCTGCTTCATATAGCAAACTCAAGGCTGTGAACAATCATCTTTAATCTCATAACTTCTGTTTACCCTCCAAAAATAGTCCTGGTGGCTTCTTCTCCCTGACTGTCATGCCAGACACGAGTGTATCAGCAGCCTCTCTCTGCTGCTGGATATTCAGCTACCTGGCGAAGGATCCATCTCACACAAAAAATTGTGCAGCTGTGAGAGGTACTGCCCAGGCACCTCACCTTTTCTTCTCTCAGGATCTACTTGTGAGCACAGGCCTTGCCCTTGGTCTCTGCTCGAGTTACATTACAGGGATTCTATGTCAGGTCTTATACTGCCTTGACCCTGGCTGACTTGGCCACCTGGTATTTATCCTGGACCTGCTTCATTACCAGGGCTGGTGTGGCAGACACAAGTCCCTCAGTCACCCCTGTCACTATCCCAGCCCCACACTGGTGTCCTCATTTGGATGTTGTGGACCTGTGCTGTCCTCAGTGGCCCGCTGCCTCTGCCACCCCTGGGATGTCAGCATTGGTTCACCTGCCCTGGCAGAACAGCCTGCCCTTACTGCTTCCTGGCACGTGTGTAGAAAACTGCCAACAAGAGCAGTTTAGTCTAAAGCAGCCAACGTTGTCTAGGAGATGCAGAAGAGCTTTCTAATGCATTCTGCCCAAGCATGTAATCAGAGAAAAAAAATGGCAGAAGTATGAGATATATTTTTTTTCTGGTTGTGCTCTGTTGGCACCTGGCAAGTAAAGCCAGAGTTAAATTTATTACTGATATTTTTCATCATACCAGAATTGTTTAGGTTTTTTGCCCCACAAAGATAATTTGGTCACCTAGCAATTTTATGAAAAAAAGGAACATTTGTTTCTTTAAATATTATGGTTTTCCTCAGCTGAAGTTTCTAGAGGATAAAGACATGAAATATGCCAATGGAAATGTCATCCCTCATTTGAATTTAATCTTTGACATTTTCCATTAAAGAGGCTGTGCAAGGATATTAACATATGTTGGCAGAGGCCTGAAGTCATTAATATGTACAAGAGGAGCTGCTAACAAAACAAAAAAGGGAATAGCTTGTAAATATTATACTCAAAAAGGTCTTTGACACAACTCTTGTTGACAACATCTGCTTTTAAACAGGAAAACAGCATAAACACCATTGAAGGAAAGAATGGAACTAGATTTGTCCTCACTTCCAAATGAGATGCTCTTAAAATATAAGGACATTTGAATCCTACCTATGCTAAATTTTGAGTTTGCTGATCAAAATTGGTGCCTAAAAGTATCAAGTGTGAGGGCATAGGAAACTTATGGTTTTTTTAGACATGAATAAAGCTTCACTTAACCACAACACAATTTGGTGTTTTGTGTATCCTCTTGAACTCCAAAATGGGGGATAAGAATCATGTGAACAAAGTAAGGTATACCTTACAGGCACATAGTCCACTAAACTTGGAGTCTTTCTTTGATTCTCAGTGGCTCTGGATTTTAATGCTAATTTGCATCTGGTTTAGATCTGAGAAACAAGTTGAGAAAGTAAGGCAAAATACTAAGGTGGGCACTGATACTGTTCTAAAGAACTACATGTGACAGCTGAGTGTGTCAGAGCTGAAGTGTTGAAGTTTTCTGTAGTCCATGTATCTTCAGTGGAGCAATACGGAAAGGTTAACATCTAAAAGCAAGTGATCCTCTTTCCCTTTCCACATAGTCTCCTTTCAGTTGAATCTACTTTGTTTAATTTTGTAGTCTCAGCATACTTGTTACGTATGACTCTTATCTTCTGCAGAACTCTGAGATAAAATGAGATTTACCCTGTGATTGTGATCCACAACACACCTGCATGAGACGGCTGCTATTGGAGTGACTGGGAAACAAACCTAGAAGGTCTTTTCTCATGTTCTCTGTATAAAATTAGTTACGAAGATAGATACTAAAGCTATCTGTGAGTAAAACTGATGTCAACTGCAATTGTTTGGGACTGTCATGACACTCATGATAACAATTGTTTGGTTGACTGATTATATCATTATTTTAGAGAAAAACTAATTTTTTTACAGTTTTCAAATGCTCTGAAAACAGATTGCTTATTGACCTTCAAAAAGTAACACAGTAATTAAAAAAAGCTATTTAAAATCTTAATAAGTGTTCGCGTTATCAGAACTAATTTAAAATTCCGTTCTAAGCCCTTTATCAATTTTGGAATTTTTAATTATTATGCTTGCTTTAAGTTGATAAGGGATCTATACTTCTCTGTTTTAGGATTGTTTTGTACTTGGAAAATTTCTCCAACGTATGTCTCCTTCATAACAGGAATAAGAAATATAACTAGCACATTCACGTATGGATTAAAGTTTCACTGATCAGCTTAACTAGTCCAGTGAGAATCAAGTAAACAGCAGGCAGAGGCTGCGTAGGAAAACTCTTAGGTACCCTGATCTATTCTGAAATGACTGACACTGATGGGGAGATTATTACAAACACTTAGAAGGTCACAATCTGTGTTAGGTATGGTTGTAAGAAGGAAATATGAGTAGTGTTGACCTGCTTAAAGAGAAGTCTGGATATTTATGCATATAGAACCCCTCACAGCTCAATACAAAAAGTGCATGCAAAAACCCTGGACTCTGACATGCAATGTCATTAACTGGTGTGTCTGCCCATGGCACGGGGGATTGGCACTAGATGATCTTTAAGGTCCCTTACAACCCAAATCATTGTATGATTATATGATTTATTATGTCTGTAATAATTTGGCTTGCAGCTGAACTTTATTAACTAAACTGAATGTTGATATTCACCTGAAGGAAACAGGTTGTCAGATTGCACTGATCATTTATTGGGGTGATCTTGAGATACTGAAGATCTGTTTATTAATATTCTGTCTACTTTTATTTTCTTTCTGCTGAAATCACACTCATATTAGAAACAGAGTTGCATCAAGTGACTTAGGCTCTTTGCAAGATCCATAATAACTTTATGTGGTGCAGGAGTATAAGCATGGGGCTATATACTTGGATGTCTTTCTTCTAGTGAAATAACTGCTCAGGGGCACAAGAATAATATCTGCTGTAGAAAAAGGAGACAAACACATTTTTTATGCTTCACAGATGATAGAAATACCTTCTACTTTTACAGCTGTAAATCCCTTTGAAAAATTCTTTCCTTCACCTTTATTTTGAGTAGGAACTTCACCTTTACTTTGTTTTCCAGTGCTGAGTCAGCTAATAGAAGATTATGCAGAGTAATTAAAACAATGACAAATGCAGGATGTATCACTGCAGAATTTATTTTATTTTTTAAAAACAAAATAATTTTACAATTATTTTTGGGGGTGTCAGAGATATTTGGAAGTATAAACAAGTACTTTAAGTGAAGAAATAGTAAAGGAACAGGACTGAGATGTTTCTGGTTGATGTGAGCCTGTAACACAAACTAGAAACATCTAACATGGCTTATAAGGAAATGTATTATGTTTCTGGTAGCTATTTCATTGATCAAAAGGCATATTTGGTGGTCTCAAATTTATGATGGAGTCCTAATGGGAATGTCCTTAATTCTAGGAAGAGCAGAGAAAACTTAAAGATCAATCAATGCGAGGGGGGTTTGAATTAGGTGATCTTTAAAGTCCCTTATAACCCAAACAATTCTATAGTTCTGCATACGTATGCATGTTGACGTAATAGTTTAGACTTATGGCATGCTTAGAACCTGGGCTGGACTGGCAGTAAACGCTTAACTCAAAGCGTGGAAATTGCTGTTAAGAGATTCTAGTAATTCAGTGAAACCAAAGTCACAACTTCAGAAGTCAGCAAAGGCAAGATGTAAAGTGGTGGTGGAGGAAGAATGGCTTCTCCTGGGTGAAATAGCTGATACAATCTGAATGCTTTTCTTGGTTGTTGCTCTTGCAGTGTTCAAGTGCTTTTATTTTATTCCCATGGCATGTAACTACAGCCATATGGAAGTATTTCTCCAGATGAAAAGGTATATCAGTGTAATGCCTTAGACCCTAATTGAAAATCCATCATCTGTGTTTTCTGTACTCCTACTGAAACTAAAAAAATATATTAATTTTAACTTTCTTTTCTTGGCTTCAACTTATGAACAAAGGTTTATTTCAGGTGATAAACTATGACTGATATTCAGAGATGCTTTTCTTGCACTGCTGTCTGTCTTGAACACAGTCGTCAGCTCAGGAGCTGCAGGGATTTCAGTCTGATGTCACAGCAGGTACTGGCTACTTGTCTTTTCAGTAAAAAGTTATCCATGACTTCCTAAATTTATTTTTTCCTGAAAAACAATTTACCCATAATGCTGTTTCTTAAAGAAAGCAATTTAGGATCTACAGTGCAGTTACAGAGGTTTCATCTTTTATCAGTTATCAATTCTCAGTTGGGAAAAGAAAATACATCAGGGTATGACACCTGGAGACATGCAGGTGGAAGGTGGGGAGGGGAAGGTGATGGAATGATGCTGATAGCAAAGTCTGTTCCTGCTTTCCCTGATTAACCTCTGGGCAGCAGAAGTGAAAGTAACACAAAAAGTGTTTGTTACATGAATGTGAGAAAATCCTGCCTCGTTGGCATCTTTCTTGGCTCAGTGCTCCAAGGTAGCAGTGCCTCAGCAGGGAGAATGGCTGGGCTTTAAAACAGCTGAGCTTTCTGGCCTGTTCTCTGCACCCACCCAGTACTGGTGGGATTGAGCTGGGAGTCTGTGTAAGAGCCAGAACATTCCAGGCTCCTACTCTGTCCCACCTCTTGACAGTTTTCTGGCATTGTGTCTTTCTTGTACTTTTTATGTCCTTCAAATAAAGTTCAGAGGGAAGGGACTGGCTACAAATGCGTTCTCTTTGCTTTTGCTACTCTCTTTACTGCAGTGCAAAGGGATTACATCTATGGAAATCTACAGCAAGTACCATTCACTTTAGGGGGTAAAAAAACCTTTCTGGTGGAAAAATAAGGGAGTGTTAGATAGACGGTGGGCTTGGCCAGAATTTGTACTTTGGGAACCTATAACAACAAATGAACAAGAATCTATAGATACACAGTAACAGCCCTGTCCTTCCCCCATGCTTTTCTTGACAAGGGCCAGCAGGAAGCAGCAGATGAGGAGATTGGGACTGTAGCTCCTTTTCACAAAGCTCTGACTAGAACCAGAATGGATGAATGATAGTCACTGTTTGGTATTAATCATGGGCAATGAAACTATATGCTCACACCTTACCTCTGCAGTTAAACACATACATAGAAATTCGTAATGGAACCTTAAAGATCATTTGGTCCCAACGCCCTTGCCATGGGCAGACACCTTCTTCTCTCCAATGCAGATAAGGCACATATCAGAGATGCTGATGACTTCCCATCCTGACCCACCTTGAAAATGAAGTATATACTGACACAGAGAAATGCCTTCAAAAAGGAATATCAAGGGTTACCTAACCCACAAAAGTCTAGTGGTAAAAGTATTCCTCCTCCAGGACAGTGTGGGTGACAGAGCAATGAGATGAACCAATGTGAAGGAACATCTGGGATAAGTGATGAAACTAATCAACAATTACATTCTCTGACCTCATTTATTCTATTACTTTTTGGCTGTTTTTTGAATTTTTGTTTTCAGCTTTCTGTTGGTTTTTACCTGAGAAAAAACACTGACATGTGTAGAAAAAAAATACAGATGCAGAAAACTTTTAAGTTTTCTGTGACCAGAGAGAAGAATTCTCATTCATCTGCTGCCAAAATATATAGCCCATATATGGGCTTTTTCATTTGTGTCTCTGCTTTCATGTTGCCTTATTGTCCTTTGTGGGTTTTGTTTGTTTTTTTAATTGCCAGCTTTAGTACATTTCAACTTTGTAGACATGCAGTGTACAAAAATATAGCCTTTGGCTTTGCTACGTCACTATATGTTTCCAAGTACTGGTTTTAAACATAGTTGACCAACTGAAGTCCAATTAAAAGCAAAAAGGAAGAAATAGAAAAAAAAAAAACCATTTTCAGTGGTTTTGGAATCATTTTCCTTGAAAAATAGGAATTCAAATCTGCCTCTTCTTTTTTTTTTTTCACATTAACCCTATGAATGTTCTCATTCTGAGTCTCACCAAGTATAGTGGGTTTTGGTTTTGTTTTTTTCTTAATCTGTTCAATGTTTGTGTCTGTCTTGTGGCTTCTTGTCCCAAATGTCTACCAAATTGTAAGAAAGAAATTATTTTTATCTGGTTTGTGGTATACATGACTTTGTCTTATCCCATTCATTGACTGACTTTACATGCATTCTTTCTCCTTTCTTTATTTAAATGGTCCAAATTTATTCCAATTATTCTCACTATATCTCTCTCTTAATCTGTCTTTGCCCTCAGTTAGATGAAGGTAATTGTGCCTCCTTTGACCTGTGACTTAACTGTGCTTTTCTCTCTTTGTATCTCCTTGCAGAGGTATTTATTAGATTTGGACAGTCACATTAGATTGCTTCTTATCTGACTTTACAGGATTATATTTCCAGAATTGTACCTTTTTCTTTTTTAGGTGAATGAGAAGTTTTGTCCTTGACTTAGTTTTTTTTTTATCACTGAACAGAGGTGTTTTCATTTGTCAAAATAAACCTTCACTGTTTTTCCTCATATGTAAATTTAGAACACAGCAATATATTGAGAACACGTTACCTTCATATAAAATAAATTTATTTTTGCATTGTCATAATCTGCTTTCCTGGATTTATTACAGCGTCAGGTTTTGAGCTAGGCTGCTGCTGGCTTACTGTTTCCAGGAGCTTCCTTACCAACCCCCCTGATATGTAACACACTGACAGCTGTGGTGTTCTCCATGTCCTTGGCTAGATGCTGCAGCTGGTAAATCCAGAGGCAAACAGAGCAGCAGCCACCCCATGGAGTGCCAGGGTGGTGTGGGAATCCACATGCAAGTCAAAGCAGGCAAGCAGCAGAGCAGCACAGGATCTGAGGTGAGGATCCTTCTGTAGCACTTATGCAGAGGGCACGAGATTTGTCCACTGTGACTTGCTGAGCAGAAGGCTGAAGAACATGGTTCATCAGTCTGGTCTCTTCTGTTTACTGTCCTATATGTTTGTGCAGTTAAACGTAAATGATGATGAGCTTGTTTCCTCTTTTTCAGGGTTTAATATACTTTCTAAAGTTTAATGGCTATGATAACTCAGATGCACAAACAATTCCATTGGATAATCATATAAATATATTATCCATCAAGAGTAAAATTCCTACCAATAACAAAAACTACAATCCTTCAGCATATTTTTCTGCTCATTAATGGTAAAAGAAGGCCACTGCCTGTGGAAGATCTATTATTTTCTGTCATTAGGTAACTAAGACTTGGTTACCTAATCAGTTCCATGAAAATCGTGACCTGGCATATGTCTTTTATGAAAGATGAACCAGAAAAGTACTGACTCAATCTAACTCTGATCCTTGGAAAGATCTGTTAATAAAGATAATGCAATTTGTTAAAACCTGGAGTGTAAATCTTGTGATAAATAAATTCAAGCAGCCAATTTAAAAAGTTAACAACAGAATGAAACCAGCAGGAATATTTTTAAGAGATGATAGTCAGTTTAATATTATTTTCTTCTCTGTCAAACCAGCTGGCTTACAAAGTAAGAAGGTGAAGCAAGATTTGACTTGTGTTGACTTCATACCAAGACTTAGAGTACCCTGCAAGACACTCTTTACAGTTACTTAAAACATAATGAGTCAGAAATCAGTTATTCTCTGAGTGATTGTCATGTCTTGAGGTGCATTTGGTGATCTTTCCCAGACATTGGATAAACAGATATTGCCATTAGTGATTTCAGGCACTGATCAGAAAATGTTTAAAAGGCAGTCAAGCATTCAAAAAAATAAGAAGATAACAGCCTTAAAAAGACAAACACTCTTTTTTGGTACTTTACTGGTGGGGTTATAAAGAATTAGGAGAAATAACAGTGGTGCTTTTTGGGGGGCTGCCCACTCAGCTGGAGGATGTGCTCCTTTTTGAAGAAAGAACAGTGCAGTGAGTTGCAAGGAGAATAATAAGGAGAATGTATTTGGACAATACTGCCCCAAGCACAAAATGTGTCTTGTGAAGGAACAGTGATGATTTCTGACATTCTCCACAGAGAAGGATGGGAAGAGACCAACACATTCTGCAAGGAATTAATTATATTTTATAGCAGGAGACATTTTATAATTTTAGGTGGTTTTGACTTTCTGTACAGGGGCAGGTTAGACAAATTGCTCTCTGAAACCGTCTGATAGTGTGGATTTTGCACGGAAAACCAAGTTGTTCTTGAAGCTGTCTTTCTCTGCCCATTTCTCAGTCCCTTTATTAAATTCCCTTTAGTACAGTAGTTATTCCTATGAGCCTACCGCTTTTTTCAATTTCTTTTCAATTCTTCTACTTCTATGCATCACTCACTACATAAAAAGAATAAGCAGAATGGTACCTAATAATTATTTAAAAATTAAACTTTTTGCCTAGAAAGAATTGTGAACTGAGAAGGATTTAGAAGAAATGTGGCATATTATTTGGTAACATAATTTCAAGGGAGTATTGCATGTATTGCCTTATCTTTAAAATAATTTGGGATTCTTCTTTAGGTGCCTGTTCACCATATTTCTTATGTGGGTGTCCTGGATTCAGCTGGAATAGAGTTAATTTTCTTCTTAGTAGTTGGCATAGCACAGTGTTTGGGATTTAGTACGAGAATAACATTGCTAACACAGTGATGTTTCAGTGATTGCTGAGCAGTGCTTACACTAAATCAGGGACTTTTCAGTTCCCCCTGCTCTGCCAGCCGGGAGCCTAGATGTGCCCAAGAATCTGTGAAAGAAACACAGCTGTGACAGTTGACCCCAACTGGCCAAAGGGATATTCCACACAATATAACATAATGCTGGATAGTTTTACTTTTCCCCCCCCCTCAATTCTTCCCATGAGCAAACATTTGTATGATGCTTATCGCCCTGCCAGCTTAAACCACAGCTCTGACTATAATTTTAATATCATACTACCTTCAGTCCTGTCAGACCTAGGGGTCCTGGATTAAAACACCAAGTTGTTCTTTGTTAACATTTGTACCTGAAGAACTCTGTGCTCCAGAGGTCTTTTCCAAAGTATCTTTGCAAAGTAATACATAATGCTTTAAACTACACTTTAAGATACAGACCTCATTATTAATTCCTAAGTCGCATGTGAAGATTCCATGGCCCTCTGTGATGTTCATCTCCCTTAAAATTATGTTCAGCATAACTGGCAGGCCACCATCCCACTTGATAACAAAGATGTGTGCTGAGACACGAAACTGAGTGTGTTCTTAATATCCAGTACTCTTTCAAAAGGCAGTAACACCAGACCATTAAGAAAAAAGCAAAGCTACATAAAAAGTTAGAAGGGGCCAATCTTATAACATTAGTAATTTTTTATCATGCTGGAAAAACTGTATCCACAGTAATGAGAAAAATTTGTTTTTCTAAAAAATTACGGAAAATTGGTCTGGAGTCACGGTGAAATGTATTTGTGAATTACTGTGGGAAGTAAAACCTATGATCATTAAAAGTAGAAAAAAAAAGCCTGCGTGACTTATTGAAATAGACTCTTTAAGTCTGTTATGTTAACAGTTTTTTCCATCACGAAGTTGTCTGTTGTCTCCTTTGAAAGGTAATGGTGCTCCATCTTGCTCAATACTGACAGGATTTGACTTCGTGCTAAGCACGTTTAAGTGAAGAGAGAAATCACAAAACTCAGTGAAATACAGAATAACATGAACAAAAGGTTTACTTGTTGAGATAGTCAAAGACTAATGGACTTTTTTGAGACAAAAAAGGTAATTTATTTCACTTGTCAATCTTGATTACTTTTTTGCTGAAGCTGATTAAGTGTTTTGGCTTGATTAGCTCAATTTGGGATGAATGGCAGACTGGACTCTGGACCTCAAACCAACATTTAGCTTTAAATAACTACTCACTGCCAAGCTCTGCATAACTCACATTACCTGCCCACTAAATGAATTTCCATTCATTAAGAAGCTCCAGTAAAATCATTGAAGACACTTAACATAAGAAGGATGATAAAGAAGGACAAAAACTGCCTCTTAGTGTTGATATTCAGTGTCACAATGCCATTCTGATTGACCTTTCTTCAGTGAAAGGAAAAGAAATGCAGAATTACCAAAAGGCGAGCTACAGTTTTATTCCAAAGAAAACAGAAAAATTTTGTAGTTAAATGATCTGTTCTCTTGTAAACCTGAATTTATTAAAAATGTTGTATGCTTTTGACATGTAAAATATGAGAGTAATCTGCAAATACAGAAAAAGGGAGCATAAAAATTTATTCCTGAAAGGCTTTTTTGTTGATGCTGGGTTAAAAGGCAAATAGACATCATCTCTTGGGGACAAGAAGACAACTAGCTGAACATTATTTTTCTATCCAGGTGCACAGAAGAAAGAAAAGGAATCAAAAGGAAAATGGCACTCCAGACTGTCTGTCATGCAAATGTTTCTATAGCCAGTCTCCTCTTCAATAAGCTGTTTTCCTGTCAGATATCCCTCCTGTAAGCACAGAAGCTCCTCTCTGTTTTTTTTCCCAGTTCCTCTTAGTAGCAAGAGTTGACTGACCCTAAAAGCGGTTGTTTTATGCTTTGGAAGATTGCATGACCCTAATATTTCCTTTTATGCTCTCAGCCTTGCGCAGAAATGATTATTTTCTTCTTCATCTGCTGCTTGACTGACTTTAAATCTGCGCAACTGGAAGGGACAGGATAGTGACTCAGCTGGAAGTGGAGAGTGAGTGAGTGAGATGGAGTGAGTGAAATAAACTCACAGGTCTTGTGCCTCTCACATTCCCTCCCACTCTTGCAGTGACACAAGCACAGGGAAGAAGACCGAGAGTGGTACAGAAGGTCACAGTGTGTGGTCAGTCACCACATCCCAGGAGCAAGAAGACCCTTCGAGGGAAGCCTTGCTGATCCCAACAGCTGAAAGGGAAGGTACTAAAAAAGGACTTTGTGACCTGATAGAGCATCACACAACAGGTAAGCTGAGAAATTACTTTCTGCTTAGGGAAACAGAGTTCGCCAGTTTGATGCACTCAGCAGCTGGAATAACTTTTTGAGGCAAAAGCTGCAAACAAGAGAGAACCAGATTGTATTGTACTGTTTAATGTCTTTACCCCTTTTTAATATTGATCAATTAATTTTTCTTAAAGCTTCTCTAAATACTCAGATAGCTGATGTTAATTTCATTTGAGCATGCTGTCATTGAGGATGCAAGACTTTCCTTTTCCAAATATGTTTCTACTCCACATTGAGGTGAGCAAGGCTACGTGGATTGTGGGGTGCTTTTCAATGCAAATAAAACCACTGCTCCACAGCTTTTCTGGATCACTAGCATCTCTCAAACCCTAGATTTTTCTTAACTTTCAAATAATGACCAGAGGGCACTTATATTATAGCTGCATTTGGGGATAGAGTCACATCTGAATTTACAGTATAATTTAATAGAATACAAGTGGTAGATTTAAAACCTTCTCCTTTTTTTTGTGTTCCTGCATGCAATTTATATTTTACTCAAAAGAACAAAGACAGAAACTTTGAAAGCTTTTTTCCCCCCCACTCTTTTTCACCTGTGAACCTCACCTTGTAGGAACATCTATGAATGAAATAGAAAAGAGCAACTTCTCCTTTTTTTTTTTTTT
>VXAX01003793.1:125249-153958 GCA_013399835.1 Leptocoma aspasia
TTTTTTTTGCTAGAGGTGTTTGGACAATTGATATTGTTTGCTTTAAATTCAAAATCAGATGACATTATCATAATTGGATTACTTACAGAGTTCCGTTTTGATGCCTCTCCTTACACTTTTACTGTAAAAACTTTATCACTATTTAATTTAGGACTTTTTCAACACATTAGCATATACTCCAACATTATTCTCTTATCTAAGTCTTGGCTGTGCATTGTCTTTTGTAAACTCAGCACAAGCTCATCATGGCCAAATTTCTTTTGATTTTGTTGCCACTTTTCTATGGGCTCTTCTAATTCATAGCTCTTATATAGAGGTAAAAAATCAAAGATTTTCTATAGCCTGAGGGATCTCACAAGATCAAAGCATTAAGATTACATTTGTGGTTGTGGTTGTTAATCTGCTCAGAATGCATCTTAAAATATTTAAATTGTGAGAGACATTATGTGTCCTGATTGCCCACAGAAATACCCTAATATCTTTTAAGTTTCTGTTGATGTTTCCTCACAGTGATTGGGAGACCACAGCATACCATTGTAGGTAATAACCTTGTACTGCAGGTACTTGTTATATAAATACCTCTGTAAAAAGTTAAGTGGCCAATTTTTATTTGGCGAAAGGAAAATGTGCAAAATTTCTATTTTCTTCCATTGCAACTGATTTTTTTTTTTTTGTAAACAGCCTGGGAAACCTTGAAATATGGCCAAAGTTGATTACTTTGGCTTTTTGTCATAAACGTTTAATTTTAGTAGAAAAGGATATCTTTTTTTATATTATTATCTGCCATGGGAAATGTTGCTATCACTTGTTCACCTTGAAAAGATGTTCAAGCGTTTGTGCCCTAATAGTAGGGCACAACGTGCTAAAACAAACAGATCCTGAAATTATATGGCATTCCTAAAAAGTGCCTGACAACTTGCTTAGCAGAGTAACTGGTTTTGTCTCTGCTTGCACAGAAATGTGAAAAAAATAATTAGACAATTGATGTGGTCATTGACCATTTGCAGCTGAGTGCCACAGTAGATTCATGCTTTTGGCCTTGTGTGTCACTTTTACAGATCAAAAAAGCCAAAAAATTACCTTAGACTGGAAGACCTGTCCATGCCATTGTGATATTTACAAGCTCCTTTGGAAGCCCTGTGTGTATCCATATGTATAGAGGTTGATAGGTTATTTGTGGAGGTTGTTGACAATGTGTAGAATCAGAACGGACACAATTAGCACAGCCAATGGCTAGAGAGAAGGAAAAAAAAAAGCTATGTTTTCTTCTAGTGTGAATGCAACATTTTCAATATAAATTGGAATAGTTCCAAAATCTAGTATAAATATGAGGGTTTCTTCCACAGAAATATTTGCAGTAGGTATATTAGTGAAATTCCATTAGAGTAACTCTAAATATGTCTATATATCTCTATATAAATTTGTTTGTAAACATACAAATACATTTTGTGGTTAGTTTTCTGTCCCTTCTGATTCAGACTGAAAATGCTTTTCAACTTCCTGTCATAAAAATTCAAAATTTCTGTATCTTAAGTCAGAGAATGGCAATGGTTTAGAAGGCATGTGAAAATTGTAATAGAAAAAAGAAAAGAATTTTTCCCTACTCTGTTGTGCAAGGTTTGCTTTCTACAACAGCTGGGTGTTTACAGCAAACTGCAGACAACAAATCCGAGTGTAAAAATAATGTAATATGATACTGACATGCCTTGACACTCTGCAGATGCTATTTGCATGAAATGTCACTGATGTGGCTAGTGCCAAAGTACTTACTGAAATAACTGCAAGGTCTCCTAAGCCCCAGTGGTAGTGTGCCAATGCAATGCTTCCTTTGAAGTCAGGGATTTGTCACAGCCTCAGTGCTCTCCTTGGCTACTCTGTGTACCTTGTTGCAATTTCCTGTGGAACTCTGTATGAAGTGAGCTGTTCTCCTGCAGCTATGAGGGAGGTTGGAGACCTGGCTGACAGCAACATAATCTGGGCTGGGAAACCAGAGAGACAGTTTTTGTTCTTGGCTTTGCTTGTGTGAATTGTTGTGTGACCTTCAGTGAGTCACCATGATGGGTTAGCCTCGCAGGGCAGCCACGCTCCCACACAGCCGCTCTCTCACTGCCTCACCACGGCAGGGGGAGAACAGAGAGTGGGAAAGCTCTGGGACCAAGTACTGCCTCGGTCCAAACATTTTCAACTTGCCATAAATTAATTTAACTCGTTGCCGATTAAAATTGGGGTAGGATGGTGAGATACAAAGACAAAAATTAAAACAATGTCTTTCCCCAACCCCTTCACCAGGCTCAGCTTCACTCCTCTACCTCTTTTCCCCACAAGACAGTGCAGGGGGATGGGGAATTAGGGTTGCACTCCATCTGTAACAGACCCACTGCTTCCTTCTTACATCATTCCCTGCTCCAGCACGGGTTCTTCACGCAGAATTCAGTCCTTAATGAACTGCTACACATGGGTTCATCTCCATGGAATGAAGAGTGTACACCTGCTCTGACATGGGACACATCCTCCTGTGAGCTCAGTGTCCATGATCCTGTTTTACATATCTTCCTCTTTTCCTCTTTCTCTTCCCCTTCCCCTTCTGGTGTTTTTTACCCTTTTTTAAATACTCTAACTGCAAACATTGGACAACTGCACCTGATACAGCCTTGAATCTTCTTTTGCTTTGCTTCAACTCTTCCTCACCCATTTATGATTCCGTTCTTTTCTAAAATGTTTAGAAAGCACATACAACTCTGCACCAGAGTTATTTTATTTCATGACTATTACCATTGAAATTGAAGGACATTATGTTATTTTATTTCATTATTTTATTTTATTTTATTGAGAGATGCAGGTACTTCCATCTTTCTGAAATGAAAACCTTCTTATTTTGGACAGAAGTTGTTGAAATTTATAAACTTTCCATCAATTAGAAATATGTCAGAGCTGGAGATTTATAAAAACAAATGTGCTGCACAATGTAATTTGTCAGACACATACTTGCAGTTACAGCTTGCCTTTACTGGAGCAAATTATAATTGTATTTAAGTTCCTTGCCCCCCCAGTTTTAATAACTACTTAGGTGCTTCTCATTATAAAATGGCACCCAAATGGGGTTCAGATCCAGCACCATGGTCTGTTGCATTCCTGCTGAGCAGCCTGCAACAAACTGCTTGAGGTCTTGGCAAAGGTCTTTGGGCTTTGGAAGTGCAGAAGGATGTCCGTGTGGGATCATAGCCCTGTTTACTCTCTTGTATCCCTGTGTTCTGGGGAACAGTACTGATCTGTGGGCATCAGCTCCTGTTACCTCCAAAGGAGAGAACTGAACAGGGAGCAGACTGAAGCCTGCCTCAAGCTGCAGAACTAGTTCAGTGTAGAAAAAAAATCAACATATAAAACACTATGGCAATTGTGCAACACTGCTGGGTCATTCTCTAGACACACTGGAAGTGTCTGCAACTGAGGGACTTAATGCAGGCATCTAGTGTATCAAACTCCTAATTCAGATCTAACTGTTTTTAAATCTTGCAACCTCTAAGAAGTCTTAGGCACAACGCTTGAATTTAAGTCATGGATAGGATAGCCTTTTATCGTGATAGAGACCCTTAAAACTAAAATAATCTGAGGCAATAGGAGTATACAAATACCATGAATTTACTCCAAACAGCTAAAATTCATCCAGAATTTGTAAATCAGTATTTATTACAGCAACAACTTGAATGTTTCTGCCAGTGGGGAGATAAGAACTTTTTGCAGCAGAAAAGGGGTGAGCTGGAAACCAGTGAACTTCCTCCTATTGCAGTTCTTGGCAGATCTTTGCAGTCTTGAAAATATCCTAACTGGCACCAAACATGATGTGTTGGCTCACTGCTGGATATGAATGACCATTATGTGCCATGGCTGATGTAAATTAAAATTATGGTACAGTAAAGAGTAAACAACTGCCACTTAAATACACTTTATATTATATATACAGTATTATATACACTGAAGTAGTATTTCACTTTCACCAGAGATATTCTTGCTGCTGCTGGCTCAGAAAAATGCAATAGTCTGATCTGCTCTAATAAAGTAATTTCACTACTGTAAAAACACGCACGCTTGAGAGGAACTCTGGGCCTCCATGCATCAAAATTCAGATCCTTCTAATCTCTGTGTCAAAACTTTCACTAACATTAAGGAATCTCAGATGCCCTTGTTGGAACCTACTGAATTTACTACAAATCTCTCTTTGCAGGAATTACTCCCTGTGCTTCTTGTCCAGTGAGTGATCATCATGTTCTGTTTATTTCTTGTTTCCCACCTTTCACATCTGGCAGCTGAATGTCAAACCCCTTATATGTCCAGCTTTTCCTCTGTCAGTCAACTAATTATTTTCCAGATCTCCTTTTGACAAAAAAAATTCTGCTTCTATTGTAAACATGATTTCCTCTAACCTTTTATTTTGCTCAACCTTGACAAAATTTTCCCATAGGCTCAGAGTGTTATCTTATGTAGTGTGTTGGCTGAATTGTTGTGTCAGTTTTGGCACAAAAGTTGAAAAATTGCATTTAAAGTTGAGGTGTAGGTGAGGTTCAGTTGGAAGGGAAACAATCTGAAATAGTGCAGAACACAATGTAGAAGAAAGTAACAAACTTGACTGAGGTACTTCGCAGATCTTTTGACTTTAGATCTTGGCCTGTATAGGGGGCACCACTGTCACAGCTAAAAAGCCTCAGCTCTGATAAAATCTTTATATTATTTTATCTTTGAAAGAAACCTAGATAAAAATATGTATTGTCACGCTGGTGGACATTGCATGAAGCAATCATTAGTGCAGCAGACAAATGCTTTTCAGAAAGCAGTATCAACAGCAATTTTCTGATTTCTCTCTGTGTCTCCATAGGGAATATTTTAAATATCAGTTTTATACACTCATCAGATCAACAGGCTCTTGGTTTCAGTAAGTGTTCTGAAGCAGCTTCCATAAATCCAGCACCCTATGCCTAGTATTTGTCATGATAACTGAGCTTATTTCATAAAAGTCTCTTTAGCAGAAAAGGAGGAAGGACAAAATCTCTCCCTCTGTCTTAAAGCTTGAAAAGTTTTCTTTGAGAGAATGCCATTGGAGATCTAAGTAGTAACTCTGAATGATTAAATTAAAGGTAAGTCTGAAATTATTTTTAATAGTTTCCTTAATCGTGACGAATCTGAATATAATTAGGAAGCTTTATCTCTCCATAAAATTGTGTTCTTCAAACACCTGATGTTAAAAAAATGAAATAAAGTGTTTTTCTATATACTTTTTTGTTACTGTGGGTATTGAGGTGTCTTCTCTGCATAGAGAAAGGATTGCCTCTGTGGCAACTCTAAACAATGTGAGCCTCTCATAATAGAATCTGAGGGCATCCTGAAACCAAAGTGACTTATTATTTTTCTGGATTTGTACTGAAAGATAAGATGAAATTTCCATTGATTTTTGGTTTGCATCTTATCTTCACAGTTTATTTACAGGTGCAAATCTGTCCCAGTCTGTGAGCTGGCTTCAATTAATAGATAGTGTCATTAGCAGAAGTTAGTGCTGAATTTGCTGAAGTCTGAAGAGATATCTTTTCTCCCTTCTCAGCCATTTCTCATTTTGTATCCATTTGCAATGACTGAGTATGTTGGCCAGTAAGAAAGTTTCTGTTAAAGTGCCTGGTGTCTAAATACAAAGTCTGATAGGCATTTCTACAAATGAGTTTTTACTTCTCATCACATTGATATAGTGCTAACAAGATTTAAATTTTTTAAAGCAATATTTCCCTTTTTGAAAAAAGAAAAGAGAGATGTCTTTGAGGCATTTAAAATGAAAGAAACTTGTACTTCAGGATGAAGTACAAATCAAGTACAAATCATTTTCATGACTAGGGTTCACAGAACAAAGATGACAGGATGTACAAGAGGATCTCAAATGTATTTTGTTCAAGACCCTCTGTCCTGCTGTGTCAAACTTTTTCCCAGTGATGATCAGTTTGCAGCCTTCTGTTTTTTGTTACTTAAGGATGGTCCACCTGCACCACTTGTCCTGCTTGACATGACCCAGAACTATTTCCTATGGAGCAGTAGACAAGCTGAATGCCTAACATTGCTAAAGAAAAACCTATGGTAAGTAATAAAAGAGAGTTCTAGATGAACTAAAAAATAATCAACTGCAGGGAAGTAAAGTATGTGGAAAGCTGTCTACTTGAGGATGACAGTGAGCTTTCTGATGTCCTCAGTTTGTTTTGTGACTTTGGACAGGACAGCGCTGGGCCTGGTCATACCCCAGGGAAACCATACTCCCATCTCCAGAGTAGGACACTATTAATTCGGCAATAAGAATGAAGGAACATGATGCTCTCACTTGTCTCTACATTTCAAATAAGGAAATAGAGTAGCCTTTCCCTTTTGTGAAACATTTTTCAGCCCTTTGAAGAGAGTGGGAAATTGTGAATTTCAAACAGCTAATTCTATTTTTGTAAGCCTTCACTACCAGCAGATAAACACATTTCTGGCTGCGTGCACAGCAGTGTTGCCTGCCACATTAAATAGAAGACTTTTTATGTAAAAATTTGTATCTTATTATATTAAGATTGATAACCATGTAATCTTCTGTATATATATGCTAAAATACCATTATTTTGGTTGCAAACTTTCCATAAAAACTAGAGATGCTTTTAACATAAGCATCTACTATTGTATTGACAGGTGTTGCAAAGAGCTACATGAGAAACAGTGGGGACCTATAAGTTTTCTTAGACTGTCTTGTCCTTCTTTCCAGGCCTCAAAGGAGTTTTTGATGAGAAGGAACTGTGCTGATCCTCACCCACTGAGGCAGTGATAACAAAGGATCTAGGTGGGAGCAAATCTTCCTTCATGATATTCACACTAACCCACAGTGCATCTTTCTCAGGCAAGCTTAGGAGAAAACAAGAGTTAAAAAGACTTACTGGAACACATAGTCCAGTTTGCTACATTCACAGACAGTTATTTCTGTAATCCCTTTAAAAACATGATCAAGCTCCACATTTGAACTGGCTAGAAATTGATAAGAGCAAATTCTGGAATGCTTTCAGTTTCTAACTCCTTTTTGAGTTACATCTCTTTTTCTTATTTACAATCTAAATGTATTCACAGTCAATTTGTCCTGCTCTTCCTCCCTGTCCCCTTGCCTTGTGGTTTAGGCAAAACAGTGCTCTTCAGCTGTTCACTGATATTTTCCTATAATCTTTCCCTCTCACTGTAATTGCTAACTGTGTAACTGCAAGGAGAACTATTCTTTCTGTAAGGAACCTCTGTTAATGAATTGGGTTTTAAAAGTTCTGAGTACTTCCCAGAGGAATAGAAAAACCGCTTAAGGTCAAGGAAAACATTTTCAGTGCTGTAGTTATACTATCAGAGTTGCAGTTGTTTGCGGTCGTATTACACTTCAGCTCAATCTGTGTTCCTAAGCAGTGTGACTTAGAAGCTAACAAGGTTGTTACCATGGTACTGGAGTTGGCACGTTGACATTTTTTGGAGGCGGTGGTGAAGCTGTCTCAAAGAAGTGCTAGTCTCATCCTCTGACCTGAATGTCTGTTCAGTGGCTGGAAGGCACTAGGTCAGTCTGTGGAAAGCATTTAACTTCCCAACGTCATCCAGAAGGAACATAGCTGTTCTGGTCTGAGCCTGCTCCCTGGCACAAACCAATGTATGTGAAGGCAATTGGTAAATTCTTTTCACAAACACACTCCTCATCTGGCCTTCAATGCTAATACATCTGTTCTCATTCCTCCTCACTGTGGAAGATTGATAGGGATGTTCCTAAGACTGGAACTCCCGTGCTGCAGGTTTGAGGTGATGGCAGTGTATTTCTGCAAGTGAAACACCCAGACATGCAATGTTTAAATATAAAGGTTTAAATATATGTCATGGGACATATTAGTATTTCTTTCAGCATAAAATGGAACTGTGCCTGCTGGTTTCTCCCTCAGCCTTGAGTTTGTATTTGATATTTTTAATGGGACTACTGATAAAATTAGTTCTCTGCTGATTTTTCCTTATTCATTTTGATTTTGGTTGGTTTTTTGTTTAGATTTTGTTTGGGGGAGGAGGGGAGTGGGGTTGGGGGGGGCATTCCCCTCAGGCTTTGTTGTGACCTACTGAGTTTATAATTAGAGGCAAACCAAAATAGCACCACCAGAGAGTGTAGCAATGATCTCATTAAAAAGTCAGCATTTGCTAATAGAAAAACTGACGTTGAAAATGCCTTTAGGTGGAAATTCTTAACAAGCTGGGTTCACTATAACGATCACTTACATACCTATTAAGCTTGCATTTCTTTTTGAGAATCCATCAGTTTATTGTAGAAATACTGAATAAAGATGCCATTTCTTTTCTAATGTGTCATTTAGAAGTGGAGTAGGATGCCATTATCTGCCATGGAAGAAGCAAAATAAAGGGCTTATAAGTTCTGAACTCTTTTTGATACCACAATTAGTACTGCTGCAGTTTAACCATCGACTAAGGTGCTGTAATTTGCTACTGAAACAGAAAACTGAAGGGTTTGTAAGCCATGAACTTTTCTTCATACCACAACTAGTATTGCTGCAGATTAACTGTCTAATACCTACTTTAGGTTGGTTATTGGGCATCCTGCTTTAAATAAATGAAAAAAAAAGTCACTTAAAACAGGGAAAAATAGCCACCTGGGAAGTGAGAAGGTTTAACACAGACTTACTGTATTTTGAGTATTTACAAAAACAGAGAAAAGGGTTTGTTGGGCTGCAGATTTCAAGGCACCTGAAAGCCTTTTGGTGAGGATGGCAAGCTTAAGAATATGAAAAGAGAGTTTTAGGTGATTGAAGAAGTGACATAGTGACATGCAGACAGGAAAAATATTTCCTTTCTTTAATTAATGTAGACTAAACTCTCCCTCTTGAAACTTTCATGGACTCAGTAGTTCAGTGTGGATGCAAGCCAACTATCACTCTTTTTTAAAAATGTAGAAACAACATTTAGTCACAAGCTGTCTTTAGAAATGTTTGTTAAGTTGTAGCACTTTGCCCAGTCATCTGAAGTTATTTGAAGTGTCAGGTACATGTAGTACCTATTCAAAAACTCTGAATTTTGGCAGAATTTTTTTTATTGTGTGTTAATTTTTGTTGCTTTTTTTCTTCATTTTTTGCTTACTGTGGGTGATATGTGGGGGTTGGGAAGTTTCTGCACTACTTCCATCTTGTTTTCTGTAACCACTGACTAGCAGTAGCACCCTCCTCTGAGCAGGAGACAGAAGAGGACTCTCTTACATGTGAAGCACTTGGTTACATATTCCCTTTGATCAAAGGAACCTTGAGGTGAATGCACATGTGTACCAGAATTCCCTCACTTTAGGATGAAAATGAATCTGTTTCATCTGCTTCCTATGGATTCAAACTAGAGAGTTCAGCACTAGAAATACACAATACAGTAATTTGGGTAAGAAAATAAGGATTTTTTAGGAGGGTACTGCTGTAAATGCTCACCATATCCCTTATATCTGTTGTGCTTCTGGACAACAGCAGATTTCATTGAGAAATTCCTAGTTGTAGATTTTTTGCAATAAAATGGTTTTAGAGTGGTTGTTTCAGGAGATAATAGAAATTGCTGAAGAGGTTATTTCTGTGCAATTTTCTGTCTCTAAGGATCCCATGTCTGTTGTGGACCAAATCAGCTCTATCACAGGAAAAGGTAGTTCCCTCTCAGTCCACTTTCTTTTCCTTCTCAGCCCCCATATCACGCTAACTAGTCCCCTCCCCATACCATAGGATCTCCCTGTAAGACAGAGATCCAGCTCTGAGAGAGCTTCACTTCACAGTGTCTGGTCCAGGACCATGATCTGGGACCCTGCTGTGCAGCTGATTCTGCTGGGACCTCCTCTCTCACTTTATCACTGTTACAGCATGCCCAAATCAAGCTATTTCTCTGTCTGCTATTACTCCCACAAGACTGACAAAATGAACTACGGTCAGAAGCTGTGGTCTGTTTTTCATACATAGGCTCTTCTCTCCCTCTTTCCAAAGGTGCTAAATATGAAAACTAGTGTCAGTTTCAGTGCCTCTGAAAAGCCTAAGCATGCTGACTCTCAGTATTGCAAACCTCCAGCTTGCTGTCCACTCTGAAGGCACATAAAAGGTGCAATCCCAGAAGCTGGCTGGAGGACAACTCAGTTTACACTTGCTCCTTAGGTTATTGAAAGGTTCCTCTCTTCCTGCTTGTATATATTTCTGAGATAAAACTCCCTGAAGCAGACTGCAAGGGCTGATGTGGATGAGAGAAAGGGACATCACCTGTGTCTTGACTTCACCGCGAATGAGTTGGGGCTCTCCATCGGAGTTATCATGAGGCCCAGAGGGTGTTTGTGACAAGTAGCTGGCTGCACAGAAGGCTTGTGATACAGCAGGACACCTGAGCACCCTGGCTGGGCAGTGGAATGGTCCTGGGTGGTCCCCAGGGGACCCCCACTGCTCCCACCAACCCTCCAGCCTGCACCAAGTTGTGATGTTACCTCTGAGTCTCACCCAGATCTGATTTTGTAATAGCACAATGGGAGAACTGCACTGGGGTAGTTGGATGAATGTATAAAAATTGTCTACGCAAACACCAAAAATGTGCATAATCCCAAAGACAGAGCTAACACTGTGTGACTAAGCAATGCGTATAAATAAAATTACAAACATCTAGAATTTTCAATAAACTGGAAATCAATACTGACTTTTTGTTATTAAGATTTCATCTCTTGCTGTCATTGTAAGACACTTTAATAACAAAAACAGGTCATAATAGTAACATTTTATATGAATAGTAGTGTTATTGCAAACACTGACAGTGATCTGAAAACAGTTTTCTTACAAGCCATTTCTTCCTTCGTTTTCCACTTAATCCACTTTAATTTATATCTGAAACCCTGCAGTGTCAGCATAATCTGAAATCTCAAAAAATTTAGAGGAACTTTAGAAAGCTTGTTTTACTGCTTAGAATGTTTACAAATCAAAGTCCAGAGAACAACGTTAGATTTTTTTTACTGTTTACTGCAGAAGCCATGCCTCTCTATCACCTACATATTCTTTCAAAGTCATTAATTTTTCATACTGAATAAATTGCCAATTTTTGCATGCACTAACATACTTGAAAAGTGAAGGGAAGACAAAATCTGTTGGACACGCTATAGAAATAAAAACCTATTTTAGAAGCTTATGTGCATCAGCATTTCAAAAACTATTTCTATGATGCACCATCGCACACTACAAATCAACAGTTATCACTGATAATCTCTTTTATTAGGCAATTTACATTTCAAAGACTTGCTGTTAATTTTTCATCTTCCTCTTATCCCACCCTTATATCCTTCACAGAAAAAAATTAAAGGATATTTATTTTGAAACAAAAGATAAAGTGACCCAGTTCTACTTTGAATAAGGCACTTCCATATACAAGTAGTCAGATGGATAAAAATTTACTCTACAAATGAATAAAAAATATCTCTTCATCTTTTTAAAAAGTAACTCTATTTTCATACTGTTTAGAGTCCTGGAAACAACTGAATCTTTTGCTCCAATGTGTTACACAATGTGTCAAAGAACGTTCAATCTCCACAAGTATTTCTGGTTGTGGGGCAGATTTTGATCTCATTTATTTTTACACTAGTGCATTCTGCTCTCCTTTGAGGAGTTTTCTCTGGCTTAAATTTTGTACTGCATGCTAGCAGTAAACTCTAAAACCTTCACAAAATCTGATTACATCCTATAGTGATGCCTTTTATTCACAAGGAGGGCTATGTTTAGAAAAGGATTTATGTGTTTAGATTCCTTTCGAAGTCTCTAAGCTCAAAATTAGATATTCGAAAGTTTTCTGCTCAGTTTCATCTTAGTCTGCAGGCTCCGAAGCCTTTATAATTCTTCAGCCGCTGAACTTTTCTGCAGCAGCATTCAGCATCATGTATCCCTCCTTTGCTGAAACACCTTTGGATGCTTCTTACATCAGTCTCTGCACAAGCAATCGTAAAGGAAGCTAGTAGCCTTCTCCCATCTAGCAGCTCAGTGTGAATAGCCTTTTGTTTATCCATGAAGGCATTTGACCCCACAACTCCTGCCATGCTGCTTGGCCTCCTAAGTTACAATGTACTCTCTGGTAGGACTGCACTGGTTCACTCCTATGAAGCTGTCCCCCTCAACCCCCAGCCTTCAGCAGATTCTCCATTTGCTTTAGAGTATCTTGGAGTAATTGTTGTGACAGCATTTTTGTGTATGTGAATGCATGAGCACAGACTCATTTGGCTTGATGAGGTGTCTGAGATCCTTCCAAAGGGAGTGTTCAAATTTCAGCTAAATGCTGGTATTCCTGCTTGTACTCTAGTTGATATTCCTTCTGTTTAGATCACAGTTATTTCAGCCTTCCTTGCCTGAAGCTTCCTTAGTAACTTCTTCTATTATAGTCTTTGCTAGTTTTCACTTACCAGAGTTACTTAGCAATAAGATGGTCCTTTTTCACTCTTCTTGTTGCTGTCAGACATGTCTGTAATAAACTGAAGATGAGGCTTTGTTATGCTAGCTCTGAACAATAAAGAGTCAAAATAAAATGCCCCAAAAGGTGTGGGAAGAGAGACAGCTCACAAGCAGAGTTTTTGTGTTGGCTACTGACAGCTCAGGTAGCTTTTGCAGTGGTTTCTCTTGGTTGGATTTGCCATCTGGCCTGTCCCTCCATTTTTCATCCTCTGAAGCACTTGTGGGTGCTTCTGCACTTGTGTCAGGTGGCACCATCTAATCTTGGCTCTGACTGGGTGGGAGACCTGTGGTGACATTCCCTGGCTTACAGCTGTGACTCTTTACTTTGTTCCTCATGGGGCAGCTGTTGCTGCTTTAGCTGCTCCTATCATTTCTCACACACCAGACTCTCATGCTGCTACTGCAAAACATGATGGACATTTCTCCTTGAACTCGTTCCTCATAAAGGGGCAATGTAGCAACACACTGCCAGGTCGGATATGTGGATGTGACAATCTCCAGGCTGCAGTGTCAGGGAACTGAAGCATTGTATAGTCCATTCATGGAGTAGTAATGACACAGCAAGTACCTCGGCAGACACAGGACAAGTCCATCTGCAGATTCAGCTCATTTCATTCAGCAATTTCCAAAAAAGTTTGCATTTTAAATAACATCTCAGAAAGCATTCCTTTTCTTTATTTAAAATGTAAAAATTGAACAGCTGATCTCTATGACAGCAATTATCATGATGGTGTGATGTTGTTGATACACAGACCACACAGCAGAAAATGAGGACCTAGAGATTAAGGTGTCCAGTGGGAGAGTATAGTGCAAATGCCGATCGAAGCTGATTATTTGGGGGGCATTCATTTGTTTGTTTGTTTGTTTATAAGTAAATGACTTGCATTAAGACTAATCAAAAGGAAGCAGCTGTTCTAAGCAATTCTTAAATGCTATTGGGAAGTAACAGGAAAAGAGAGCTGAATGATAAAACAGGGACATTTTAAAAAGACATTGTTTGGTTTCTCAGGAAAAAATTTGCTTAGGAAAAGCTGTTTAAACCAGCAATTATGTTCTTGTTTCTACATTTTGGAAGCTGAACTGCAGTGTTATTACTTAGTACTCTCCCCTTATTGCAGGTGAGTGGGCTAATTCAAATCACAACAGTCTCTGTAGTCAAAGGCTTGAATTGCACCAGGATAGGTAGCTGGGATGAGTTTCTCTGTTCATTTGAATTTTCACATTTTGGCATTTTCACTAGAACAATAGAGAGGTTAGAGAACAATGAGGCTAGAGGACTTCTATTATCTGTTGGCTTACAGAGAATCAAATACTGAAGCCCCTCTTCTATATGTATGTGGCCCCTCAGTACCACTTACTTCTTGTACATTGAGAGGACAGTCAACAGTTTTCCTTGCTTTGCCCATGTCCTTTCACTTTTTCTTTCCCTGGGGAAGGCTATGTGGATCATCTTTCAGTCCATTCCTGCTGCTCCTTAGGCACCTTCACCCAAAATCCACCAAGCGAAATGAAGTCTGTCTACTGTGTGTCTGAGTGAGAAAAAAATTACAGTGGTTAAGAAACTTGAAGCTACACCTCAAGTGACTGAAAACAGCACATGGCTCCAGAAGATTGTTTAACGTCTAACTTCTGCCTGCACAAGGGGTGAAGCCACCCAGTGTTCAGCACCATCCACACATAACACAGAAATTTTCCCTGCCCTGGAAAATTACTACAGAATAACCTCAGGAAATGAGCAGATGTAAGAAGCAGGAGAAAGGATATAAATCAACAGTGAAATAAAATTGGCTGGTAAAATAAGCAATGGTCAAAGCAGACCATCTGCTTTTTTTTTTTTTGCAGAGCCTACAAATCACTAAACAATGGCTGGAGTGAGTTCAAAAGCATTTAAGGAAAAAAAAATGTTGCTGTGGTTTCTGAGCATAAGTGAAAGAATGGATTCCAATTGTATCTGCGTATTTTCCAATAATTCACAGGGTATTACAATTCAAGACTATCTTATTCAAAAGTATTTCTATTTCTGAAGCAAATTTCTGATGGCCAAAGCAGTAGCTATGTTTACAATTCAGAGGCACAGCTCTGCTGTCAAAGCTCCAGGAAAACCATCTGTATTGGAAAACTTTCTACGAGCCAATGGCAATTTCTTTCTTTTCTGAAGGAGCATAACTCAAAACTGCTGTGACTTGTGATTTTGCTGTGTTTTCTGAAAACACATGGAAAATTTGCTACCTTCAAAAAGGCAGTAATTTGTTAAATCGAAATGTTTGCTGAGAGCCACATCTTTGGAAATTTATCCCTTCAGGAGTAATGTGCCTCTGCTTCTTCTGGCAGCTTCACTGAAAGTAGACTTTGGACTGCATAACGAATCAGTACTGCCTTTTGCTAAAGAATACTATATTTTTTTTTCCTATGGCAAGAGATTAGATAACATAAGAGGTACTATGAAGCACATCCCAAATATACTAATGGCACAGGACTTGGATGCGAAATACAACTCTCTAGTTCCACATCACATACTTCAGTGAAATTGTCACTCTCTTTATTGAGACCTACCACATTATCAAAAGAATACCAAAATCTACTGCATACAGACTCCATTTTATGTAATCTGTTCTCTCTGAACTGTGAGCCTAGTGGCAGATATAATTCCTCCTCCCAAACCCCACCTTGCTTTGAAGTTTTATATCATGAACATCAGAAAAGTGTAGTCCTGCCAAGTTGTTTCTGTCACTAAGGGCAAAACAATAGTATTGGTCTTATATTTTAAAATAGCAGTGGTTATGATTACTAGTAACCTTCTTTTTTTCATCTATTACACTAAGTTACAAACAATAGAAACTAGAGCCCAAAGTAAGTACGATATCATCCTGTTTCCCTCCTGACACTACAGGTACCTCTGAGATTTAGTGATTCTGTTCTTCATCTCCACCACTTGTCTCATACCCTCTTTTAGGTGTATTTCATCAGTTATGTGGGAAAAAAATCTGACCTCATTTTCTTATTTTCTAGGCTTTTCTAAGTGTAAGATTGTAATAGTCAAAATACTTGACAGCTACAATATATGCCGTAGACAGCACTGTAACATAGGGAAGCATAAATATGCAAAAATGCTAAAGAGTTAGAGCTTTCAGCCCTGAAGGCCAAGGTGTGTTATCTAAGCTTTGTCAAACCCTAAGTCTTCAGGCCAGATTATAGTATGTATTGCAGCTGATAACCATCAAGGGACCATTCTGCTCCACCTGCTTTAGCAGTGTGTGAAAAAATATTTGGGCATTCAGTAATCTCTTGTGGGTTTTTTTTCTTGTTTGGTAGGTTTTACTGTTGTATTAGGTCTCAAGGGATCATCTGCTTATCAGTTTCCAAGTAGCTAGCAGGTGTAGTCTGTGGGTGACCTGCTATTATGTCACGAAGAACCTTGTATTTTGTTGTTTCTGATGTGGTCTAATGAGACACAAGAGTTTTACTTTTCTGTTACAACTGTTCATCATTCATCATAGAGCAGTTAAAACAAATACGTATTTTCTTACACTTGTATACCTCATGAGGGCCACAGTCCCACGCTTTACTATCATGTTTTGTTGCATCATACCTCAGATGATTATTTGAGACTTTCAGGGGGAGTAAAAAAGATCCTTTATGTGGAGGGTTTTGCAGATATATTAACAGTTTTGAGGCCATAAAAGGTGAATAAAATTTCCAGTGATTTTTTCCCTCTATGGTTCCTAAGATCTAGGAAGTATGTGAAGTGTAAACATAGTGGTTTTTCTCGGTTTTCTTGCAGGGAGTCTGAAACGCTAATTTATACACACACACACACACACACACACACATATAAAATATGTATATTAATAAATTATATTATATACATACACATTTAACATATATATTTTTTTTGTTCCTTTTATGAGAGAGGAGAAAGTAAAAAAAAGATGCTTGAGTCCTGGCTTTCTTTTTTCCTCCTGAAAGTATGTGGGACAATTTACCCTCTGAACTCTTTGGAGAAAAAATTATTTGTACATAGAAGTGCACTTGGACTGGGAAGAAATCAAAGCCTTTTCATCATACTCCCCTGCTTGCACCACAGTTGTCTGGCATAGCTCAAAAGGGTAGGTAATGTGAGAGAAAGAAGCTCATAATAACTAAACACAACCCTGGTTCAAGCACAGTCTCTACTAACTACCATTGAGTTCTGGGAAATTTGCAGCATTACAGACAAACGCAGGACTTCTTCAGATGAATGTATATCTGATATAAAATTAATCCCTAATCTACAGGAGTTTTCACTGTTGTCTGATGCAATCTGTGAGAGGATTTTAATTTAACTTGTTTTGGAAAGGAAACTGAGAATTCTTGGTCAGTAAGAAGAGAGAAACTTTGTTCTTTCTGTAGGAAATAATTGCCATTGTAAATTTTCCACATGTTGGCTTGTAAGGCACCAGCCTAAGCACTACAATTTCTGCAACCTTGCAGAGGCTGTCACAATTTCCCAGTTTAATTGCTCTGCTACTGTTTAAGGCTGCTGGACTTACAAGTGCATCCAACGTTCTTTAGAAAACACTGAAACCTGATTTAATGTGTCACTATAGGAGAAAGGAAAGGAAAGGAAAGGAAAGGAAAGGAAAGGAAAGGAAAGGAAAGGAAAGGAAAGGAAAGGAAAGGAAAGGAAAGGAAAGGAAAGGAAGAGTATGATGAGCAATACGAAGGTTTCTTAGCTAGCAATGTGCACAATGTATGAGGGTTTATCTTAACTGAGTTGTTTTTTTTCCCTCTGTGTCAAATCATAACTCCCTGTGCTCTCTTAGAATGTCTCAGCTCCCACTGCGTGGCTGCAAGGGATTTACTTGTAAATTTCATCTCTTTTTCTCTCATCTGTTTGACTACTTAAACTTGGTGACTTCCAAGAGATAAACAAAAATCCAAACACTTGTCTTGCAATTGTCTTGGGGAAAAAGCTTATTTCTACAGGGTGCCTTCAGGCATCTTCGCGTTCATCTCTGGTTGCTGACATGCTGTCTGGCAAGCTGTGGCAGGCTTTGGGCTGCACCACAGCTTCACCATCCTGGAAATAAAACTCTAGGTAACAAAAAATAACCTGTACAAAATCAATAAACAGGAAACCTACCAGGCCTTTTTGCATAGACTAGACTAATGTAATATTTGTTGCCAGGTGTCACATTGTCTTGGATTCTTACTTGCTTACAGGAAAAAACAAAGAAAACTCAGCAGACTTTTGCTAGCTAGTGAATAAACATATTGCCATTACCTTTAGTTGTCTTACCTTGTTTAGTTGTACAAGGGATTTTTAAAAATCCCTTCACACCACAGTTAAAGAAGTTTATGTTTTAGGATCCTCTGTAAATGAAAACCATAACAAAAAAAATTGAAATACCAAAAATAAAGTATGTATCACCTACTACATGAGAATGGATATATATTTAAAATTTCTTAAGAGTCATGCAGTTTCCTTCTAACTTTTGATAGTTTTCTCCTTCTTGGGGTTTTCAAAAGAAGGGGCAAGGTTCTTTCCTAAAAACACCATAACTTGGAATTTTTGGCTTTGATTGGCTATTTGATTTTGTTGCCAGTATTGCTGCAATAACTTCATACAGACATTCTTGAGGTTTTTTTGTATGTGCATTTATTTTCAATGATCTGATGGTCAATAAAATAATAACTAAATTCAAGGATTTTATTTTACTTTTTACTTGCGTTGGTGGTCCAGTTTTTACCTCTAGCTTTTAAAAGCATAACTTACTTCTCTCACCAATAAGAATCACCCACATTTTTTCATGACCTTTATGCAATGAAACACTAGCATTTGCCTATTTCCAAGGAGGCAGCTGTTAACAAAACTTGGCAGTGACCACCACTTAAGTTAAATTAGCCACGGTTTAGGGTTGTGATGTGACAATGTGACAGCAGTCAAGTTCCTCCACTTCCAGCTGGACATTTACATGTAAGACATGCCTAAAAGTGTTTCAGCAGGTGGTCACAGCTCTAGAAGGACATTGGGAAACACCTTGTTTGGAGGGTCCAAGTACAGTCAGACACTAATACTGTAGTATGTGTACATAGTAATACAGCTCCCTTTTCCCCATTTTTTTGTCCTATCCTGTTAGGATTTTTATTCATGCTGAGTTCAATTAAGTCAGATACTTAGCAGTAATTATAAATAAACATATCTTAGCATTGCTGTCAAATTAAAATTTAAGATTTGGTTTCCTTGTATACAGTGTAGTCTCCATAAACCTTTGGCACTCTACAGGGTGCTCCTTGGGGCCCTAAAGGAACCGTTCTGCCATATCACCTAAACACCATGAGTAAAGGGGATAAAATCCCCTTGTTCCCATTCTCTGCTACACTGGTGGAAAGCAGCATTTGGGAGTTGGGTTTGGCTCCCGGGTTCTCCCTTTTTCTGATGTAAATAAGCACAGGGCTTCTGGTACTAGCTTAGAATAAAATAAGTAGTGGGATACAAGCTGTGCAGCTCATAGCCGTGTGTCCCTGCAAAATTTGAAACATCCTCTTTCTCTTCAGAAGCAGGAGAGCAACAACCACTGTATGGTTTATTAGCTTCAGGCTGGCATGGAGTGCTGCTACTTGCTTAATTGATGTTCAGGTCTAGATCTCTGGCTATCTCAAACCCATTGTTTCGTGTTCTCTAAAGAAAGGAGTTTGTATGCTGCAAAGTTTGGACCAGTAAATCTCATTTGTTATAAGTACAATGTCTTTCAGCATTTGTGCTAAGTTAAACTTTACATTACCAAAGGTTAACCCATTACTGTGGGTTACCAAAGATAAAAGGAACCACAACCCTGTGTGGACCTGCATTGCTTCACAGCAATCTGTGGGAGAAAAGGAAAAGCAAAAGGATTAGTCTGCAATGTTTCACTAGTATGGTGTTAAACTTCCCCTAAGTTGTTGTGTTTTCATGATTAAGGTGGTAGAATTAAAACAGTAAAAAATTTATCAGGTCTCACTTAGATGTCCACTTCAGAAATGTCGTGGATTAAAAAGCTATTTTCCTTGGATTGTTTGCTACAGCTCTTTGCCAGAACTTAAAGGGATGGGGAGGATCTTTCCAGTATTCATTATTACCCTCAAGACAATGAGAACCATATCGACATTACCATGTAGAGGTCACTCTGAAAAGGAGGCTGAGCATGATTCCTGGTGGTTCTGGATTAGGAAGTGAACTCTCACTTCGGGCAATAGGATTTTAACCATTGTACCAATTGATTCAGTAAGCATCTGTCTCTGTTTATCATCTTGCTTTGACAGAAACATGAGAAAAGGCAGAAAGATATTTTCAACTTGTTATTCAGATATCCTTTTCCATAAATTGGTAAAAGGTTTTAAGGTCTACAAGCTTCATTTTCTCTCTGAATGCAATAAGACCAAATATACAAACAAAAAATTAAATTTATTTTGCTTGGATTTGGGCTGTGCTAACAGTCTTGAAAAATGTGTGTATTTCCTGTATTTCACCTCTGAAATTTTAGAGGGAACTTCTTCTTTGAGGGAAACATTTCACATTTTGTGATTTGGAACAGACTTTAATTTGAAAATGTCAGTAAGACAGGGTGATTGCTTCCTATTTCTGCTGATTGCAGACTTATTATGAAGTCATTTGGGTTGTAAAGGACATTACAGATCACCTAGTTCCAACCCATATGCCAAGGGCAGGGACAGCTTTCACTAGGCCAGGTTGCTCAAAGTTCCATCCAACCTGCCTTGAACACGTTCAGGGATGGGGTATCCACAGCTCCTTTCAGCAAATTCTTCCAGTGCCTCACCACCTTCACATTAAAGAAATTCTTCCTAATAACTAAATTTTCTCCTGCTGTTTTCTTCTGTATTCTTTTAACTTGTTTGAAGTAGATGCAGTTGGAGATGCGGGCCAGATCTGAAACAAATATATGTGTGATATATAAGCAGATTCTTGCTCGTAAGATTCAGATATTGTTATTTGGGTTTGATGAATAAGAAAACTTTTCTTTTTTGAAAACTGTCAAAAGGAAAAAAAAATACAGTGACTAAATAAATCCTTTTTCTATAGCTCCTATGAATAAATACCTGTCCCTTGAGTTTATTCTTCCTCTCATTTAGTTTTTTACACGCATCTTTTTTTTATTGCTGTTACTGTCTTCAATCTGCTCTCTTTTGAGCACCTGCAATACACCATGATCAGATTACATGTGACCATGACATTGTTCGAGGTTCATGTTTTATATTAAAATTGGCAAGGTGATGGGGAAGTATCATATGACTGTTGCCAGTACTGAAGAGATATTGCTTTATAGACAAATGGATACAAGCCTAAGCTGGTGCAAACTCTGACATGGATCTGCTCAGATATTCTTACAGTGAACTCCCATGCAAAGACCAAAAGATTTTTATAATCCAAAAATCCTGTTTTTCATTGAAAACACCAGAAGGGTCATTCTTTTGAAAAAAAGAAAAAATCAACCAAAAAATTAGGGCAGAACAGAAGTAAATAGTGTCTGTACAAGACTTGCAGTGCACCTCTGTCTTGTCAGCCAAATGCTGCTGTTGCTGGCACAGCTTACCCCTGAGATGACACATGAGGTTGAGAAGGTCCAGGTTCAAGAACAAAGCCCTCTCTTTTCCCACCTTCAGGGACCTCAGTCTGCCTTAGTGTTGTTAAAATAATATATACATCTAAGTCAAGAGTAAAACACATACTGCCATATGCATAATGATCATACAGTTTTCTTGGGCATTGCCTCTAATTTTTGGTATCAAGCGGGCCTGTGGATGGAGATGTTTTTTCCACAACAGTAGAAAAAGATCAAGCACTTAGGTCTCACACAGAAAAGCTCCAAATGCTATTTGTTTTCATATGTAATTCCTTTCATAAGATATGAAGATATATTGGCATTTTAATTTCTACTTTCATTGCAGGCTGATGCAGGAAAATAATTAATCAAAATATTCTATTTATAGGAAAAGATCAAACACTTAGCTCTCATACAGAAAAGCTCCAAATGCTATTTGTTTTCATATGTAATTCCTTTCATAAGATATGAAGATATATTGACATTTTAATTTCTACTTTCATTGCAGGCTGATGCAGGAAAATAATTAATCAAAATATTCTATTTACTGGAATAATGGAATCATAGAACGGTTTCCGTTGGAACAGACCTTAAAGAACATCTAGTTCCAACCTTTCTGTTGTGGACAGGGAGACTTTTCACTAGACACTCTCTCAAAGCTCCAACTAGCCTGGTCTTGAGCACTTCCAGAGATGGGCCACCTGCAAATTCTCAGGGCTACCTGCTCCAGTGCCTCACCACCCTCATAGTAAAGAATTTCTTCCTAGTAACTAACCTAAACTACTCTCAGTTTGAAACCGTTCCCCTTTTTCCTGTCACTGCATGCCCTTATAAAAAGTCTCTGTCCGTCTTTCTTGTCAGCTCCTTTCAGGTACTGTAAGGCTGGTTTGATAAAAAATTAAAAAAAAAAAAAAAGAAGAGAGGAATTATGATCCAAAAGAAGCAGTGTCTCCTGCTCATTACAAAGAGGAATTATTTTCAAGGCAGCTAAAATGTCACTCAAGGGTGTAGCAAATTAATGAAAAAAAGGTTTTGGCAGAAAGATTTCATTTCTTATTTTAAACTGCTCAAATGAGACATCAGTGTACAGAAATCCCAACTGTGAACAAAATTAATGCTTTGCAGCTATTTGAATTTTTAACATGCATAGGAGGATAATAATATGATAGAATAGTTACTCTGCATTGTAATACTGCCAATGACTGTTGGATCAAAGACAATGAAAAAATTTGATGATATGTATCACATTGCGATAAGCATCTATTAATTAGCACACACTTTTGCATGCCAATGTATTCATAGATTATGCAGCTTGCAAGAGAATAACAATGGGTCTGGAACAATGGTATATGTTCAGGATTTGGTTTTGAGTTACTGAATAAATGGTGGCCCAGAGTGTTAATCTGCACTAGAAATTTTCAAAACAATTCTCACCTGGATAATATCCTAGCAAACTGGATTTACAGGTCAAGTATGTTTGGTGGATTGCAAGAAATGTTAATGTTTTCTTCCATGCTTGTACAGAATAACCTACCTGAGGGAGAGAGTGGATAGCACACGTCTGTTTCTTTTCCCCTTATGTGGTTATGGTCAGGAGACTTTCTACAGGGAAAATTCTGCAGGGCGGCAAGAATGAACTGACATCTTCTAGAAATGCAACCTCTGAGGGCCTCAAAGAGAAGCACTTTTTTCTTTGCTTCTCACTTGCTTCACTTGTGGGCTTTGCCTCACTGCAGGAGAGTGCAGTGGTCTTGATACCAAAAAGTGGTGAAGTAAAATTCTTTAACATCAATGTAGCATTAAGAAGCAGACATACTTTATTCAGCCAGATGCACATGGGGATATATGCTCTGAAATTCTGTACACGCTGAGTGCAGAAAAGGCTCCGTTTATATTCTATATTTCACATATATTTTCATTTGTTTTCCTGTATGAACATGCATATGATAATAATTTCTTCAAAATCATTAAAATATATTCACTTGCGCTTGTGCACTTGTTCTTCTGTCCTAGGCATCTCTTTGGTGGTCCCTGGTGGTTGGTGACCCCAAAGCCATACCTGACAGCCTGATAAACTACTCCTTTCAAAGTTAGGAGAAAAGTTGGCATAAGTGGGGTGGTTACTCTCCCATTCTTCTTCGTGGTTAATGTTTAACCTGATCCTACAGAATAAGCATTGTGTGGTTCTATGGGCCAGTGGTTTTTGAAGAATAAGCATTGTGTTAACCCACCAAGCGTGCAAACAGTTCTTCATCTGGTAACAGTCTTAGAGGACTCCTGGAGACGGATGTGCCTCTGGAGCATGAAAACCTGCAGTGAAAATAAACTAGAGCCTCACAAGGACAAACTGAAATGGGTTTTGACATGTCACATGGAAACTAAACTATTTGTACATTTTTATTCATTCATAGATGTGTATGCTTTTCACATACAAGATTTACCACAGTCCTGGATGAAGAAGATATGTAGCAAGATTGCTGTAGACAGGTTGCTCTTTGGGTAGTTGCAGTATCTAGTGAGCTGGAGATATAAAGGGGTAGTTGTCTTGATTTTGTGGTCTATCCATTCATTTTTGGTAATTAAGACAATTTGAGGTGCATATAAGATCATGGTCCACTAGGATTTTTTATGTAACTATCCTCTGATATCTATTATTTCAGACTTGCCTGCCCTCTTCAGCTGAAGGCTGATTTCAGATATCTCAACTCAGTTTCCTTTAATTTTTTATTGCTTTTCTGAAGATGTAAGATTTTAGATTCAGCAGTAACTAGAGAAACTTCTGTTAGTGAGTATTGCTATAAAAGTCAGAGAGAGTTACAAGCCTGAAATTTGAAAGAAGTTTGCCAGTAGTAAGAAGTGTCATTTCCTCAGCCAAACTAAGGATCATTCCTGTAAATGTTATTGTTTCCAACAATGTTATTTCCAATTGAGGAGCAATTTCCAATGGGGGAGCAGGGAAAAAAATGTTAATGAAGATAATTTTGTGATTATAGCAGGGAGGGAGGAGAATTTTAGTGGGTTTTAATCAGAGCAATTACCTATACCATATTTTAAGTATTTTCAACTTAAAGCTTTTCTGCAGGAATAGAGAAGAAAGGGTGAACACACAGCTTTGTTTATGGTGGGTATCAGTCCAAGTCTATTGCCAGAACTAACTATAGTTGAAATAAATAAAACCATTTGTTACCCTAAATTAGAAGCATCAAAGAGAAAGAAATCTATTGTTCTGAGACATTGATGAATTTAGCTCAAGGGGTCACTGCCATCAGCAGACAAAAGCTGACACATGCTGCATTGTGCTGCACTGCACGTTGTGCTCCAATAGGCACGCAAACACAATGTTGTTCACTTTGCATCATATGTCCTGAAACATTGACTACGGAGAACTATCTGTCCTTGTGCGCCTGTAAATGGAATTTAAAATTGTGTCACATGTGCCATTAAATGGAACTTTCAATTATGTCACCCCCACAGAGCAGCTGATAAAAGAGACCAAAGCAGGAACAGTACTGGATTTTTTTTTTAATAAATCTTAATTAAAAGTGAAACAACTATGAGTTTGGAAAAGGAGTCTTTTCCCCAGTAATGTATTAGGGAAATTAACACAAGGTAGGTCAGGAAACAGGCTTTTTCTAAAAAATCGGTGCTGTGCTGGAGAGGCAAGTGAGAGACAGCAGTGCTGACTGTGGCAAGAATGACATGCATTGTGTGGATTAGGCCCACAGCAGAAAATTAATGACCTAAACTTGTGAGCCACTATACACATTGGGCCAAGAATATGTCATGAACTTTTCTAAAACTAGTTCAGCACAGGAGATGAATACCCAACTCTCCTAGACCCAGCAACAAAGAATACAGCTAGAAGGGACCTCTTTAGATTATCTAGTTCATTCCCAACCTCAGGAACTCTTCCAGAAATTTTCCTGGCAAAAGAGTTTTTTCTAGAAGATTCTATATTCTTTCTTGCATAATACATTCTCTCTGTTAACCATCCATACCATCATAGACATCTTATCTATATGCAATTCAGGATTATTGCTGTTGTCCTACATCCAGGAGACATATGTAAATACTTATTAATTCTCTCATTGAAATGTAGTGTCTCGACTAAATGAATATCCCCATCATTCCTGATTCCCCCAACACCCTGAAATTTTGTTATCAGTTGTTGTTGTTCTTCTCTGAAAGCTTTCCCTTAATATAATAGTTCCTAAACTGTGGTGCTTAGAGCAGAGCTTTTCCATTAGTAAGGCTTTTACTCGTATCGGTCGTTAGTCAGTTTGACTGCTGGTACTCCTGCTAATAACTCAGATGATGCCATATTGGAAAAGTATGAGTAGTCAAAGCCTCTTTGATCTATGAGTCATTCTGTCCCCAGCTCCTTACCTGCAAAGCTGCTTCACAGATGTTTTTCCAGTTGAACTTGTGCAGCACATTATTCCCACAGAAACATAGCATTGTGCACAGATTATCTCCTTGACTTGTCAAGATAATTTTGCATGACTTCTTTCTGCCAAAGGGGGTGCAATCTTTTCCACTTCACACACACACAAACACATTAAGTGCACAGTCTACTCAAGGATTCAGAATCATTAATGTAAAAACCCATTTGATAAATTTTTACAGTTTGATGGTGAAGCAAGAAGGACTACTCTAACTATTATTTTTTAATCAGTTCTATATTTGGTTCATGGTAGCTCCCACCTGAACTGTATTGCTGCAGTAAAATTCTGGAAAGGTCATCAGAGACAGACAAAACCTTCCCTAAAGTAAGAGATATTGCATCTACTCTCTTTTGCCTATCTACAAAGCTTTCAAATACGTTTTTTGCCCTTGAGGAGATTATCTTAGAGGGCAGTGTATTTTCTTTCTACTTGTAGCTTTTAGGTTAGAGAAACTGGTGTCAGGAATGCCAGAAGGGAATTGCCTAAGAGAATTGAGTATATGATATCTTGAGGTCTATTTCATCCCAATTTTCTGTGATAGAAAGACATTGCTGGCTAGATTGTTCTTTGGCACTCTGCTAGCTTTATATAAGCCTGATGAATACAGTCTCCAGAGACTTATCACATAAAACTCAATTATATGTGCTCCAAGAAAGAGCTGGAACAAAGATATACTGAGTTGTTAAGGAAAAATATCTTTTGAGAACTGGAGACGCTATTCAGGTATGCATCTCATCCTTAATTAAGGATTGAGCCCACAGTAAAATCTTAGTGAAGTCTCTGCTTACATATCTTTTTGGTAGTTGTATATTTTGTGCTTCACCAATAAAAACAACTTGTCAGTTTGCACTGGACTCCTCTCTGTTCTGCTGTCATTTCCTACTTGCAATGACACCAAAAAGTTTCAAGCACTTTGACTCTGAAGTTTTGAAACCAGTGCAGTTTAAAGCAGAGTCCATGGAGTTGCAGGAGCCATTGGCACATCCTAGACTCAGACCCAAGCTTGTGTCCACCTGTCTCTTTGCAGAGCAGTGTTGTGACATAACTCTGCACCACCATTTCAGAAGGAACAATGGGTGGAAAGGGAGAATTGTGAACCATACTTTAAAGATAAATGCTTCAAGATGCATTGAAAAGAGACATAGTAACTGCTTTTCTTTGTGACTCTCAGGGTAAGGAGTATAGACGGAATAAAAATGTTTTTGTTTTCCATTTTAGCTGCATAAGATTACTTTTTGTTTATATCCGAGTTGTTTCCTGCTCCAATAATGGTTTGTAGCCCCCTAGCCTTGTTGTTACTACCCTGGTAGTGCAAGAACTTAATACTGTTTAAAGCACACAGTTTAGAACCTGGACTTTTGTCTTTACCAAAATTAATTTTTTGATCAAGTAGTAGTTATATAACAATGCATTTTTTGTTTTATTCCAGCTCTTGCATTGTACAGGTAGTGAAGTTTGACGCCTTGTTTCCATGTTTTCCACTGCACAAACACATTAAGCAAGTGCACATAGAAACTACATGACTGTTATCCTAATACTCCCAGGAGGCTTAGACAGAAAGACTGGATTGCACAGAAGATAGGCAGAGGAAGAAACTGTAGAGCAGGGTATGCCACTGCTGAAAGCTGAGTATTTTTTAAATCATGCACTTGTCAACCCTGGTTTCTTCTTTTGGTAAGAAATATAATTTGTCTGTTTCTTCTGGGGGCAAAATGGCAATTATTATGTCTCAGTAAATGTGAATTGTAGATTATGTTAGTTCCTGCTACAACTAACAAATGACATAGTAAAGCCATTTTGTTTTGACTTAGTGGGTATTCTGGCACTATCTTAAGAAGCTGGGGTTTTTTTCCAATGCTTTTTTATGGTACAAATGGTCTGTTAAGTTTGCCTAACTACCTCAATAACCGGTCTTAAGAGAAAGGCTGTCTGTTATAATAATATAGATGGAGATTTGATATGTAAAACAAAGCTCTCATCCCTTCTTCTGTACATGCAAACACATGTACAAAATATTTGGGCTACAGATGTGAGCATTTGAATATTTGGGATTATCAGCACAAGTACTGGCAAATAAATGAACTCATTGTGGATAACCTTACACCAATTTTTTGTAAAAAGTTGCATATTTCTGCACTTTTCTCCTTTTTTTTTCTTCTCAAACAAAAGAGCGAGCAAACTCACTCTTCCCAAATATAGAAATGTGTCAAATTCTTTTTGTATCTAAATGAAAATGTTTGTTTATAAGGTAAGGGATAACATGATCTTATTATTAATTTTTCAATAAATGTATTAGGCTTTTCACCACTCTTGTGCAAACAGTAATTCACTCAGGAGCCACATAGGCTTGTTTCACTGCTGGGAAGATAAAAGGCAGTTTAGCCCAAAAGTGAATGATGCCTTTCTTGCTACTCTTGATAGATGTAGGCTGCTATGCTTCTAGTTTGACCTGTTACCACAAGGAATGTAAATTGCAAAAGCATTATAATATGTTAAAAATATAAAGGGTTATACCCAGGCCTATAAAAATATTCAGGGTTGTACCCAGGCCTGAATCTATTCTCACTTATGGCCTTAATCAAACCACAATGTAATATTAAATGCTTGCATCCAGCTAACTGAAACTCTTGCTCACTGAAATATTTCCACTGTGTTCCAGACTTGAGCTAGAGACACAGACTTTTTTCCAGTCTTTTGCTCAGGGTATTAGAGAATGCCACACACCTTTTGTTCACTGTGTCAAGTCATTGTGAAAGCTAGGACCTGCTGTGAGTTATCATCTCTGGAAAGACTCCACTATCTGCATAAAACTACACCTGTAACTATGGACAAGACGTCCCAGGGCTTCACTTGGTTTCTAAAACATTTGTCAGATCCTGCAAAATTATTAAAACCGAATAACCACCTTCAGGAATCTTGTGTGAAATGAGAACATTTTTCTGTCATTTAACTTGTATAAAGTAGGCAGTTTCATAGAAGATTAAGAAATGTTTGAGACTAAATACCTCACAGTAGACTCTTTAGCTTACAGTTTTTGTGAATTCTAAATCAATCCAGGACTACATCAGATCCATTCTAGAAAATAACGCAAGTCCAAGGCTATCAGAATGAGCTTCATGTGTTAATCCCTCTTGAGCCTAGTGCCAACTGGAATTATCTTGCTAAAAAGGAGCAGGTGA
>VXAX01003793.1:155716-176679 GCA_013399835.1 Leptocoma aspasia
CTTTCTTTCTTTCTTTTTCTTTGTTTTTCTGTCTTTCTTCCTCTTTCTTTCTTTCATCTTTCCAGATATATTACCTACTATATTTTAGAAAGTGCTCCTACTTGAAAAAATTCTCAAAATATCATTGAAGGGCAGTACATGTATAATGATTTGAATCCTCCTTCTAGGATGGCTACCATACAGTCATATAATAAAGCTGTTGATTATGTTCATAGTTCGATCCCAGGATAAATACTTATCTCATTTATTTATCCACAGATAATAGGAAGACTTAGCTTCTTTCATGTGTACTTGCATGTAATGCTTTATATGCCTGAATAGAAGGCTAATGATTGTAAAGTAATAAATAATGAAATCTGAGACCCGTGTAATATAAATGCAGAAGCAACAGACATCTGAGAAAACAGAATGCTATGGCTAAAAAAATGAAGTCTTTAATTATAAAAAATGCACCCAGCAACTCAGGGATGGTATGAAAGCTTTGTATGAGTCTATGTGCTTGCAGAAGGGAGCTTCCTAAGTAAGGAAGTTCTGATACTGTGGTTCTGATCAGAAACAGTTCGATTATGTTGGAATGATGGTGGTTGAGCCTGGTGTTCATCTATTTGTACAAATATTTATTCTTTACACTGTGTTATCAAATTAAATTCCAAACTTTTAGTTTATTTTCAGTTTAGACAAACTAACTGAGGGGCAAAAATGTTTAATTTTTATCAAATTGTAATGGTTTAGGGGAATGGTTGAACACAATTGCAATTCATACCTTTAAATATTTATCTATCTTGGACTCTACAGCTTGGATGATACTTAGTTTAATCTGCTTACATTTGACTTTATTTTTAGGAACAAATATCTCGGGTCAAATTCAGCTTTATTCATGAAAGGTATGGAACTCTATCATTTAAATCAATGAATACTACAAACACTGATTTTAACAAGATGTAATGAATCCTACTTTCAAGTGTTCAGCCCATCTCAAGGTTTAGCTCGTAACGTGATTAATCACATAGGCATGACAGGCAGGATTTGAACGATAACATCCTTGCTAATGTAGCAAAATATGCACTAATGGCAATGAAAAAAAAAAAAAAACCAGGATCTTTTCAGGTTGAAAAGTGCCTTCCTGACCTCAAACCAGTTTGTTGTTCTAGTGATCTTACTGTAGATGAAGGAGAGGGAGTGGACTGTTCACATACTGGTGTAGCCAAACTGTTTTCTCATGTGTGAAGACTATGTTGCACTAGGGACAAGCTGCCCAGGTCTTGAGACAACAACAAGGTAGCTGCACTGCTTTTGCAGTTTACAGACTGTAAACAATAATGTTACAGGAAGCTGAGGTGGGACTGGCTCACAGGCAGAAAAATTTAGCACATGCTGTGCTAATGCAGCTAAAGGAAAAATGGAAATTACAACATCCTCGCAGATGATGTAAAAACACTTCTATTTTCATTAACTGAGGGGCAACATGGCTGAGAAGAAAGTTGTATTTCTATGTGAAATACCAAGTGAGGGTCAGTGGTTAGGGCACACCCAGCACACATCTTGCATTTTGGCTGTGTCCTGAGGCAATAGTTTCTCTGAGAGACTTGTCACAGAGAGGAGTGCTGAAATATCACAGGATAAAGAAGCATAAATTCACCTCATCAGTGTCTGTCCCAAAGCCTACCAAATTTCCCTAACTGAATCACTTTAATGTTGTGGAAGCCTCTGCTGTAACAACCATTTCCATGCATCGAAAGTGTCTGCATTTCTAGCCTTTGTTATGCAGCTCTATTAACTGGTACTGCAACTTGTTCATTCCAAAGCACCACACAAATAAATTATTCAGAAGAATGATGCTCCAACTTTTTAAGTACTTCTCTCTGTTCATAAAGCTTCATTAAGTAAACATTTCTTTGGCTTTCACATATTTATAATTATTCATATCTGCCTGTAGCAGTGGCACACCTGTGACTAAACATCAGAAGACACCAGACCTTTATAGAAAAGAAAACAGGAAACATAGTTTATCAATGTGGTGATGATAATAAGGTTCAATTACTTTACCAAAATGAAAAAGCAATTTCTAGAGCTAATAATATAGTGTATATATATAGTCAATTTCAACTGCTAATATATGTATTCAAGTTAGTATTATTTATTTACTGAAAATTTAAAATGCATTTGATGTAATTGTCTATTAAAAAAAGAAAAAACCCAATACGAACACCCCTCCTTTCCTCCCCAAATTCTCAATTTATTGTGGGTCGAATGAATTTTTTCTTTATAAATTGTGGGCTATTTATTGTGACTGGAAGATAATGCTTGACTGAGACAGAAGCCTTGGAGAGCAGTGAGACACTAATTAGCATTTTAGCGCTAATGGGGTAAGCGAGCCTTGGGTTTGTTTTTTTGTGCTACTCACCTTGAGACCATAGGTACAAGGAACAAGACCATGAGGCATTCCTGAACTGACTGGATAAAAATTTTATGCTTCCTAGGTCAAAATAATGTGCTCTCAACAATTTCACTTATTCAATTTGTATCTATCACATTAACAGATACAAAACTCTAGTGAGAAAAAAGGCTGAATATACTCAGATACATATAAATAATTAAAATTCAACCTAGGCAATATTACATGAACAAAGACAGAATCATTTTTGCTGTTAGCCATCTCGCCTGAGTCCAATAAACACATTTTACAAAACCCTAAAGCTTTTGTTAATGAATTACAGATAAGAGACCTCAAATGAACCATGGATATTTTGTGTTTTCTTTCTTACTTCGGACTAATCACAAGGGAAACGTAGGCAGACTCTGAATCACTAGAACAACGTGGGCATGCCAAAGAGTGGTAACACAAGGGAGCTCAAGATTGCAGCTGTGCTTTGCTGCTGTGTTGATACACAGGACATATAGGCACACAAGATGAGGGGGATTTTTATATTCCCTCTTCTCCTTGTCTACCTGAAAGCAATAATGAAAGTATGATAAGTATTCATAAATATACACTTTCATCTGGGAGGCCTTCTGGGGTCTGTTTGATTCTAATCTACAGGATATAATCCATAATTACTTTAGCTTCTTCCTCTAAAAATTTCCTGCACCAGAAAACACTGTCATACCTTTGTTGTACAGTTAACGCATAATCTCACTTCGACACAGAAATTAGATGTTAACACATCAGCCTCTTTGAGGCAGTGATCTGGTAGGCTTTCACCCAGCACACATTGTACAAAATCTAGAAGACTGTCTTTTCCATGAAAAGCAAGAACCACAGGCCTTGCTGTCTTCCAAGCACAGCTGGAAGAGGTAATGGAGGTGATGCTCTGGACTGGTACAGGACAAATATCATAGTCTTGGACAGCAGGCATCTCTGTCACACTGAACACTGAATAGGCTGCACAGTCATGCTCCCTACCTTTTTCTTTCTCAAAGACTTTATTCAATACTTTGGCAGGAGAGACATACAGACAGTAAAATATTATTCTGGGAGGGTTTCCAGAAGGTAGGAGACGAATTTCTAATTCCAAGACTATGATGCAGGAGGGAAGATGCTGTTTCTGTTCCGACATGTTCAGGAGAGGTTTTGGGTTCTTAACTGGAGAGAGATATTTGCCTCTGCTTAGTCTCTTCCTTTGCCTCTGCTTAGTCTGACCTGGGGAACAGGACACATATATTATATATTTTTTACACTTGTGTTTTTATCTATTAGCTAGCTCTTATAGCTCCTCTTTGGGAAATAGTATCTGTGCAGGAAGCCTAAGTGCTTAAGACTAATTCCCCTACCTCAAAGAAAAGTTTTGCAATGCTCATAACTGTGACACCAGAGTGGTTTCATAATGTGGCATGCTAAATGTGACAGAGAGAGTAGAGCAGCTGATACCACTCAACACAGAGGTTTGTTTCATCATCTGTTGAAATTAATACCCTTTTACTTACTCTTAGAGGCATTTGATCCTACTGAATATTTGATTTTCAGGTGAGGAATTTGTCTTATATACTTCAGAAAACAGTGAACTAAAAAGAAGGCTCAAACACAGTTCTGATAGGGATTTTACACAGGGACTGGTATTTCTCCTTACATCAGCAGCAGTTACACAGAACAGGTAAAAGTCCTAGACTTTCACAGTGCAATGACTTTGGAAACACTGCTTCTGGTGATTTCAAATATTTTCAAGGTACAGTACTTGAGACTGGATTTTCAGCAGCTTCTGAAGACCAAGATGCTGTTTAAAGTGTCAAGTATATCTGTCAAGAATGAATAGAGTCAGCTTTTAAACTTACATCTGAAAGAAATAAATTAATTATTTCAGAAGATATAGAAAAATTAGGTTCTTTAGCAAAGCACTTAGGAGGAAGCACACTGATGAATTAAGCAAACGAATATAAGGTATGCATATAGATATATAAGGTATAAACGAATACAAGGTATGCATATGATATGTGTGATATATGTCATATGATATGCCCCCCCCCACCATTCTGTGTTATCCAGATTCCAATTTAATTTATGAAGCAGACAGCTAGAAGAATTATTCAGCTCTTTGGTGTCTCAGTATTTTTCAACCACTTTTCCCCTAAGTTAAAATCAAATCCTTTGTAACTCATCTGCAAAGTACAAATATTGTGGGAAGCAATTTTGAAGTAGAAAGACAACTTTTTCACAATACTGTATGCTACAAAAGCTGTAACTAAATCTAAAATAGATATTTTTTTTTCTCTTTGGCTTAGCCATGTGAGGAAGTACAAAAAAACAAAGCAAGTAAAAAACAATGTCCTATATATTTATAGATTGGCTATATATAGTCCAGATGCAAATGTTGAAGTCCAGTTTCTACAGTTCTTCTTTACTCTTCTCATATTTTGAAGGCTATGAGATTGTTATTTTTACACTGATTGCTAATCCTACTCCTGTTAGATGGAAGACAGAGAATTCAAAGGAGAAATTAATGCACAAAGAAGATTTGACTTCCTCCATTAACTTAATAGCTTCTCTACAGAGGTGCTTCTCTTTTTGTAAGATCAGCATTTCTCAACGCTGTTCTTTCTCTTTCAATAATCCTTCTGTATCTTTCCCCTTCATATAACTGAAATCAGTATTGTCAGCCAAAACTTATTGCTAAATTCCGTTCAATGAAGAAAAGTGATAGAGTGCAATGGAATACTAATTAAATCCTAAAATTTGAATTTTTTTTCTACCCATGACAAAAAAATTTTAGGCATAAGATTCCTTTTGGAAAGGTGAAGAAAAATATTGCATAAAAATTATTGACCAGCTGTCAGTTAAAAAGTGATTCAAGGACCCTAGTCCCTCTGACATCCATTGCCTAGGGTTTTTTCTTAATTAAATCAGTCTGCAATTGCATATAGTTAGGTATAAAACTCAAGCTACTATTATAGCTTGAATAAAGCTATATAAAGAGGAGGAGAAACCTTTATGTATCTCACCCTTGATGAAAATATAATTTTTGATAAAAAATATGTTTCAGTTTAAAATAGAACTGCTCCATTATCCAGCTAATTCAGTCATGTGAAAAGTCTTCCTCTAAAATCCAAGGCAAAAAAAGCTTTTTCAATATTTATTTACCTGGATGGTTTGCTGGAGGAGTCTATCTGTTTGCCCACTGACTAGTGAACTGGGCATCTTAGCAGGGGTATTCCTGCCACATGACTCACACCCTCAAAACAGGAAAAAGAAAGATATGCTGTATTTTACTGCAAATTTTTTCATATTCAGCTGCCATTTTCCTTTGTTTTATTTATTTACAGTAGGGCTTTGATGCAGTGAGATTGTCTGGGGTGCTATGCATCCTCTTGGTACTTACAGATAAAATCTGAAAGTGTTTATACAGAGAAAAACAAACCAACTGTTGGAATCAATGGGTTTGAAATGCTTTGATGGAATGACTTGGTATTTTGCTTCACTAAAAATGATTAAGTAAATTTTAGTTTTGTGCTCTGCCACATAAAAGTCTATTTTAACATTAAAGAAAAATTTTATGATTGGGTAAAAATGGTAATGATTATTTACTGAAAAGACAACTTTGTTTCAGAGTCCACTACAGGTTTTGAAAATCCAAATGTATTAAATGGTTGTACCTTGTTAACATCATTGTGTTGACTTCATCGAGGAAATCCATTGAATTTTTAGATAGGACATCTACTGCAGGGAAGAAAAAAAGATCTGAATCTTTCCCAAACTCATATCTATCCAAGTATGCATTACTACTATCTTTTAATATAGCTCTTACTCATTTTTGCACTTCTAACATCAGGTTTACTGATCTGTAATGTCACTTATCTTCCCAGGAACCTTCACACTGTATTAGCCATTTGCCAGCTGTCTGGTGTTGACGTATTCTTTAGCAAAAAGTTATATATTCTGCAGTTAGCAATTCAGCTACTTCATCTTGAAATGCATTTATAAACACTGGCTGATATTTTCCCCTTTATTTATTTTTACTATATCCTTTTTTACTGCAAAAAAAAATACAGGATACTCACACTGTCCATCTTTTTCTTCTTTATGGGGTACTTGGTGAAAGATGTAAGATCAGGACTGAAGGCTTTGAGGTCTTTATGATATGTACTACTTGATTATATAGATGTTTTCCCTTCTAGTAGCCAAATTCTCATGTCATTTGTTTTTGGGAATGCCCACAACTAAAATCTTACAGGTAATGATCAGCTAAGTACCCAGCTCATATCTGTATCTGCCCAGAACTGATTTTCAGTATTTTTTCTACCTCTGTCTCACCATCATGGCCAACTCCACTGGACATTTTTGCAACTTGCTATATAATTTCTCTTCTTCTCTCACTGCTCTTTTCAAAACACAGGTGTTGCCAACTGTTTCCACAAACTCACTTATTTAAAAATCTTAGGAGATAGGAGTGTCCCTAGCATGTGAGAGACCATCCTGTAGATCTCTTCTGTGTGATAAAATTTTAAATCTGCTGAGCAGGATCACTAATTGCCAGAATATAGGGTAAGGTTGTTTCAATTACTCTTACTGTTGAAAAGAATAATTAAATAGCCACTGCAAAGCTTTTCAAACTAATGGCTGAGGAAGTAATTTGGGACTTGGAAACCTGGATTCCAATCCCTGTACTAATGAGTGTTTAAAGTTCATTCTATTAAGTGTTTTATTTCAGATAACCCTTTAGGTTAGTGGCTAAAGCATAGAGCTAGGAGATGCACATTAAAACTCATCAAGCAGAAGGAGATATTGACCCTATTTTTTCTGCAACTTGGGCATGTGCTGAGCAGGTGAAACATTGCACAGGGACTCCTGCATCCTGTTTGTCCTTTCTTCATCTCCTCTCCATTTTTGCAGGGAGCAGTGATGAATTCCCAGGAAACAGTTTGGATGTGGGATCTATCTTGGGCACTGCATGGTAGTTTCTCACTTCCCTGAAGTGCCATCATCCCTCACAAAGCAGTTGCCTGCTGGCTAGCTTAGGTTCAGGTGTTGCTTCTCCATTTTACAGTTATGTAATTAACCCTTCAAGTATATTAGGTAAAGTTTCAAGTTGTAATCAGCAGGTAAAGGGTCTCTATTATGCTAGCAGCTAGATACCTAAGCACAGTTATAGTGCTGAGAAATACAGCATTTACAACTACTGCTGATGTGGTGCACAGCTTTTGAACCTCTAATTCAGGTCACAGAGGTCAAGTGATGCTCTGTGGAGCAAGGTCTGTATTCACAAATGAGGAGTTTCACTGGTTAACAATTTTAATTATCACTTATGTCCTAGTATAATAGCTTTCATAATTTTATGAAATTATTGTCAAGATATACTCAGGTGTAAACCATTACTAAGAAATCCACCTACTAGGAAATTTTCTGGAAGCAGAAACTTACAGTATGCAAGCTACTGAGCAGTTATTCGAAAAAGGCAAAGCTTGAAATAAGAAAGGTGTTCCAGGATACGTAATACTTGCCTACCTTAAAGGAGCACCTTTTCAAATTAAATTCTACAATTGAGAAAATACAGTTACAAAGATAAGATTGCAAACTAACCCCAATTTGGATTCTCTTCTAATAGTTCCTTCTTTTGCCAGTGGTCTTGTGTGCTTCACTGATCTTTTATAATATATCAAGTATCTCGATTGTTATTACATCTTTATCCCAGTTGGTCATACATTAGTGGTCCTTCGGCTCACTGACAAAAACAAAGAGGACATGGGCAATTTAGTCGCTAAAAATCACACCTTAAACACTTCACTCTTGAGATATTCCAGGCATGTGGGGATTCAGAGAAAATGAAGACAATGTAAAAGGATTTTTTATCAAGTTATAAAAATGCTGATATTCTCTTGCCAAATAAGAAAATTTCACTTATATTATTGTAAAAATGTGTATCTTTACCTCTATGATCAACTGGAAATGCTATTGCAATAAATATCATTCCTACATGCAGGAGCTGTGGAGAAAAAATGCATACAGTTAATTCATGTTTATTTATTAACTGTTTATTTAGAGTTAAATGCCTGTTGTTGTTTTTCATCTTGTGATTTCATTTCTTCATATTCTGAGGTTCATCAGTGATCTCATTCTTTCATATTCTTTAGTTTGTTAAAATGAGCAGGATTCTCTTTAGTAAAACAGATTTAAATGGATACTTGGATAAACTTTAGCATAAGAAATTTCTAGAATTACACAAAATTGTTATCAGGTACTTCCTGGAGATTCCTAGAAAGCTATACTGTGTCAGGCAATTATACAAACCAAAACTAAGGATTTGCTTCCTGTAGGAAGTAGACATAATTTATGCTTTGAATCTCCGTGTGTTTTTCAGTCATGAACATGTTCGTACAATAATTACATTTATGCAGTTTCTTTACACAGAAATACAAGAGTACTACAGCAGCTGGACAAAGTCAGTAATATTGTGCAGAGTTCTTCACATTTCTCCTTCAAAGTTCTTCTCATCTAGCATGGCTTATTTGTGTCCACTGTGATATTGTTATTGAGAAAGTACTCTCCAGTGTTCCAGGACATCTGATTTAACTATTAAACGGCTGTTTTCACATATTTTCTTTCTTCCTGAATTAGTCTAATTCCAATAGTCTACTTTTAATGCATCTTATTGATATTATTTTAGAAAAAGTCTTCACACTCAGGGGAATCACCTGAACTTACATTGTCACTGTGACACTATTTTCTTCAGGCCTGGAATACTTTTCTTCTGCCTTCTATTGAAAAATAAAGTCTTGTACTAGAAATAAGAAAGAATACCAAATCTGTTAGCATAATAGTAATTGACTTTGTTTTCAGAATTCCTAAGCACCTCATATAATTGTTCACTTGTTCAATTGTTCAATTGTTCAATATATCAGTCAAGAAGTTCCAAAAGATCTGTCACACCACCTCCAAGAGTTTGACATAACTTGCTGAGTACCTGAGTCATATTCTTCACAGGTATAACAGAACTAAATCTGTCCCCTTGACCACAGTGCTCTGTGACAAGTACTTTTAAACAGCATGAACATTCACAAACCTCCTGAAAAGTAAACTGGGTTAATCTTTGCTCATGCCTTAACAGGATAGAGGATGTTAAGAGTGAGCTCATCATTACTAATCCTGTGTTCTTTGCTTCGACTTTGGAGATAAGCTTGGTTTCAACAAATGACATAAAACTAGGAACCTTAGGAAACTACTGCTTTAGTGTAGCAATAAATGAAGAATTTTGAATGTTCTTTTACAAAGTCACTTGAGGTAGGAATATTAGACATCACTGTGGATAACTCAGTGTACAGCTTCAGTATGCCATCATAGATAAAGAGGTATATAAAAATAATAGAATGAAAAATAACAAGAATAGCTTAATAACTCTGAAGACACTGCAGTAGTGTTCTGCTCTGAAATGCTGTCCTGGACATTCCTTCTCAAGAAGGGTGCTTCAGTTCTAAAGGTGGCAAAGAAATTGAAAATTTCCATTGGTCAGGTACAGAAAACACTTTTGAAAGAAAAAAACTACATGGACTTCCCAGTTCTTAACCTTTTTGAGTGGCCTTCTCTTGTAAAACACAATGTCATAAAAATAGAGGGTTTTTTTTAATAAAAGGGCCTAAAAAAATGTAACAAGAACAAAAGGAATAAGACCTGTGTCTTCTTTCTCTTACCAGAAAAGTTAGCAGCAAGTGAATAAAATATTAGAAACAGAATTATTCAAAAGTAATGATGGGATTCTTTCTTTTTTTCCTAAAATGTGAACCTTTAAAAATTACTATCTTGGTGAGTCTGATCTCTAAAGTCAGAGAGATCAGAAGGTGGACAGGGTATCAATTTTGTTTTACAACTAGTGTTTCAAATAAGAGACCTTGGAAGAGGTATCCAACCTATTATCTCATAGCAATTACTGTCAAAACTGCTACAGGGCATATTTGAGACCAGACAGGTCTGCACACCCTGTCAGCCTGCTGCATACTGGAGATGCACTGGAAAGGGGCTCCTGACAGAAGAGCTGCTTCCTTGCCCCACATTGACTGATCCAGCCACACCCATCACCAGGCTTCTGTCACCCACAGCATTTAAAGTCAGGCTGAGCACATCCCCTAGCAAAGGGAATGGAATGTCCCCTTATCTACTCCCGAGTCCTGAGCACTATCCATATACCAAATCTCTGATTAGCTTCCATCAAAGATACTCTCCTAAACTTGGGGTCTGGCCACTTCCTTCTCCTCACAGATTACAAAGAGGGGCAGTCCTGGTGCTCACAAGCCTTATCTGCTTTCTGTAGCTGAGAGGAAGGACGTCAGCCATCTCCATCATCTGCTGAGGACCTAGATCAAGCTTGTAAAAATGACAAGATACCTTCACTAGTAGTGCTATTCTTAAAAGAGCAAGTACTTTACACCAGTAAACCAGTTTTCACTGCTCAGAAGTTAGGCTAAAATGGTATCTGTATTCTACATAGACAAAATGCACTCCCAGAATTTAAAACTGGCATTTAATTACTGACATTTTTGCATTTAAAAAATTCAGACACAGTGACACTCAAATTGAGACAATTTTTTTTGTATATGTATTGTATTTCTGGCCAAAACATCACCTCTGCTTCTTTTAACCACACTTTTCAAACCCTGTGCCTCAGATATTTTTTTAAACATCTGCTGTCACATCTATTTAGGAATTGAAGGTTTTTTTTATCCCTCATTACCATTCTTTCCACCTCACATAGTTGATCTCTATAGTTCCACTATTCCTTCACAGTGACTGCTGTCTTGCTTCCATTTCTAGCTCTGCTGCCATGAGTCAGTTTCATACTACAGATCAGAGACCAGTAAGCAAAACTGTTTTACTTGAATGGCTTTTACCTGCTTACAAATGAATTGTTTATGAGCATACTAGGAGGCATTTTCATGCAAGTTCATACTTTGCATCATAATAAACAGAAATTACACTCTTCCCTCCAGTGTGTGACTGTGCAATCACTTCCAGGGCTTTAGCATCCAACTTCCCAGCCTGCTTGCACCCCTGTTATTACCTAAGTACACATGTAGACACAAACATATTGGCACAGTTGGTGCCTACCAAAAGCAGCCACCCTTCTGCAAATGTAAATCACTATATTTCATTAGAAAATGACACCTATAATTGTATGTCTTTTTTATTAATGCCTCCTAATGCCTCCCCTATTTCACTTGTTGTAGATCTATCATCCTCACATAGAATCTGCAATTATATTTGCCACTCTCTTCTAGGACAATTTTCAAAAGTAAGCCTTTGGACTATGTCTACAAAATATATGTTTACTTGTGCAAAGAGACACTTCTCTAGAAAGACATGAACAAATGTTATCTGGCATATACATTTGATCTGTGCAAATACTTGCCTGTAGAAATGAAAGCATTACACTCAAAACAGTTGAACTAGACTAGAAGGAGTAAAACTTAATAGTTTATTTTCCACAGAGTCCTTAGGTAATTTAGGTTCACCTCAAAATAGGTTTAGGAATTCTTTTTAATCCCTGATGAAAGCAGAAACTGAAAGAGGTTTTGTGGTTGCAAATAAAAGAAAATAGATAAATACATAATTTCATAGTAGGTGTCATTATTCTCTTCCTTATTCAGTAATCCTACTGCTAGACTAAGCCACCCAGGACCTTGCAAACTTCTGCATTTCTTTGGGAGACCTAGCCCCACAGGGCAGCACAAAGTGGTCGGCACAGAGACATTTTTGTGTCACCCTTTTGGTATTTTTGTGCACTGGATAGATAGCTATTCATGAGTGCAGGAGCAGAAAGAACAGCGTTCGCCTGCAAGTCTTAGCTGCCAGACCTCAAAGGCCTAAATGCATTATGTGATTTTTCCTGTTTAACATTAAATTTAACATCCTTCTAAGAGGATATTCAAAACCTTCTGTTCTAATACCCTCATGCACAGAAGGGAACATGAAAAGGGCATGACATGGAAGCACTGCTTACAGTTTGAGAAGAGATGGGCTTTATTGATTTATTTTTGTGAATAAACATAGATAAACTTTTTATAATGTGGGGCTTTTTCCATTAATGCCCCATTTCCCTTTGTAAATAAAATTTGTGGATATTTGGATCAAATATAAAGTATTTTTTCCTTTTTTTCTTACAAAAAACATGCTCATAAAGCACAATTCATCAAAATCCTCGTGAAGTTGAAAAAGAAATTGCCAAAGCTGAAGTGGCTCTTCAGAGTAAGTAAAGAGTGCATACAGAGACTTAAAATTATTTTAAACTGGCAGCCATATAGCATCTCCACCTCTTGGAAAAACTGTCCTGTCAGTTATGTAGCATGTCTATGAGAAGGGCAGCAGGGCAAAAACTCATCCAAACTGACATATTTATATTAGCTGAATGACAAATGAATTTGATGGCATTAGTTTGTAGTGAATCCTCCTTTTCCCACATAACTAACAGGAGAGATGAAATGCTGATTTTAACATGGAAGAATAACACTGATTACAGGTTGGCATGTTTTAAAGTATAAGCAATCCTTGAATGTCAGATGAAACTCTCAAGAGATTGTCAGAAATTTCTAGCAACTACTATACAAGCCTCAAAATTTCAGGGCTATTCTGAGAATAGCTTTAGGATCTGGGGTTCAAAGTGTTGTGTGTTTCCCTGAGCATTCAAATGCTGATACTGCACTGAAGCAGACATAGAAGCCTAATAATGGGAAAGTCTGGAAATGGCCAACTGGCTCCTGTGGCTCCTCCAAAGAGGACAGCACTAGATGTTGCAGCTGTTTGGTGAGAATATGCACACTGCTTTTGGAGCGGTGCCTGTTAAAGGGCCTCTCTACACCCCCCCATGGGGTGGGGGTAGGGTCCTGTTCCCCTGCTGACGAGAATGACTGATTTTTGTCTAGACATGTGTCTTGCATACTTTCCTGCTCAGTGACCCACTGAATCATCTCAAATTTCAAGAGTAGACAATTGTAAGGGGAGGAGATTGGTTGTTTCTTCCCTCATTTACAATACAGCTTGATTTTTAGGACCTGCTCTCTGAGATGGAGTTTATCCAGGCTGGCAGAAAAGAAAATACCCTCTTCTTCCCTACTGTTTTTAAGCAAAAAACACCCAGACACATATACCTTACATTGCCTCTTACATTTAAGAGGCAAACGGAATGGCTGATGGTATGTAAAGGAAAATGTCATGCTCCCACCCCATCTGGAGAGAATTCTGAATAGAACCATTGGTTAAGTGTTGGGTTTGTGATTGTGTCCCTATCCTCTGTTCATACTTCTGACTAGCTGAAACATTGCACACTGTGTTCCTAAACCCTGTAACCCACATCCCCAAACTTCAGAATGGGGATCAAGGGCCTAGAAACAAGGTACATGGAGCTGCATGTAGATGTTGCCTCTCCACGCATCAGAGAACATGACTTGCTGAATACCAGAATTCTGTTCTTAAAAAGACTTTTCATTGCCAAGTAGTGTGTAACACTTTGATGACTTGTTGCTTTCAACACTGTCACTTGCACTGCTGCTTCCTGAGACAGTACAGGAAGATGTCTTATCAATTCCTTGATCATTCTGCACTAATGATCACAAAGGGGAAAATGGATTCCTATTATGAGAGGCTTTCTACCCCAGAGGATAGGCTTCTGTGAGAGAGAAAAAGCTAGTTTTATTCAGACCAGCTTGAACACTGATGAATTTTTGATATTAGTAAAATTTTCTGAGAAAGAACTTTCAGGTCATACTTTGTAACAGAAACAGCAGAGATTTCATAATTAAAACAAGGAGATCTTTTACACTTCAAACTTGGTTTTGATCTTCTGAAAAGATAAAGAATCTAAAATACTGGTCAGGGTGAAGAAACCACACTGTCCCTATATTTTGCATGTTTGCATCAGACTACTCTAATATAGAATATATTTCAAATGTGTGAAGATGTATAGAATAATAAATTTTAAAAAGTAGTTTTCCTGTTGAGAAATTGTCTGATTATCCAAACTTTTTAAAGAAGTCTACTGTGTTATACATATTTTTAAATGTCACTTTGCTAATACAAGAGATACTAATCTCATATATTGGGTTGCAAAGATATCTTTTACCCATCTGGAAGGAAATAATTTTAATTCTATAGAAATTCTATTTTCTGAATAGGGTAGGATTTAACGTGGAAAGTTGTTGTGGTTTAACTCCAGCCAGCCAGCAAGCCCCAGGCAGCTGCTTGCTCAGTTCCCCACCAAAGAGATCAGGAAGAGAACGGGAAGGGTAAAAGCCAGAACACTCATGAGTTGAAATATCGACAGTTTAATAGGGAAAATAAAATCCATGCACTCAAGTGATGCAAAACAAAGAATTCATTCACCGTTCCCCGCAGCCAGGCAGGTGTTCAGCCTTCTCCAGGAGAGCAGGGCCCCATCATCCATAGTGCTTGCTTGGAAAGACAAACACCATCACTCCAAATGTTCCCCCTTTCTGTTTCGTCCCCCCACCTTTATGTACTGAGCATGATGTCACATGGTCTGGAAATCCCTTTGGTCAGTTTGGGTCACTGTCCCAGCTATGTCTCCTTCCAACCTCCCATGCATCACCAACTTCTTCACCAGTGTGGCAGTGCAAACAGCAAAAAAGGCCTTGGTTCTGTGTAAGCCCTGCTCAGCAATAATGAAACACCTCTGTATTATCAACTCTGTGTTCAGCACGGCTTCAAAACACAGCCACTGTGAAGAAAATTAACTCTTCCCCAGCTGAAATCAGCACAAAAGTATAAAGCCCTTTCACTTTAAAATTAGTTTTGAGAACTAAAACTGTCTAGTCTTTTCCTCAAAAACACAGCAAACTTTTGCTTGAGTAATATTCAAATAAGGGATAAAGTAGAGAAGTGAGAAGAATTGTACTTCAGGGAATGCAAATTTTATAAAACTTCCCATCAAGTTCTGGAATATCACTTCAAATAGTTGTTTAGTTGTACAGTTTATCCAGCCAGAGATAGTTTGAAGCAGAGGCTGTTCAATTAACTCCCTACTTTAATAAATGCTTCCCTGTCTTCTACCACCTCACCCAGAAGTGCTCTCAAGTAATGTAAGTGTCCTGTTTCCTCTGCAGCAGGGAAGGGTGAGAAGGAGGGGTCATGTGAAAGGTAGAGGAAGACAGAAAAGAAAGTACTTCAGACATAGCTAGCTAGGAACGCAGCAGATGCTCTTCCCTCAGCAAAAGCCCTGCTTCTCTTCCCAAACTCATTTCTCAAACCAGCCATCTCATAAATTAGAAAAACAAGCACACAAATGCAATCAAGTGTATATTGAGTAGGAAGTGTAACTGCAGGTAACATAAAATTGAACATTTGCTTTCATCTTTTCCCTGCTTCCATTTGTTCTACAAGTGCATAAACTTTCCAGACTTGTTAAAGACATAATTTCTGCGAGCAGGACCACAATGTGTATTGATATTTGTGTGTACTATGAGCACATCCAGAAAACTTTAGGTGTGATGATGACAGCAATAAACGAAGAGACTTCTGTGACAAGAGATTTGAATGTGCTGCAGAAATTGCAGTCTTTCAGGGTATCAAGAATGCAGAAACAAATAAAAAATCCCTCAGGAAACACAAAGAAGCAACCTTACATTTTATATGTGTTTTTAATTGTGAGGGCTACTAACTGGAAGAACCTACCTTTAAGGTTTGAAAGCACTCATGCACACCTGATAAAAGCAATGTCCACCTTTCACATTTAACAGCCTAATAAAGGAACCTGTTATTAAGTAACCTTGAAGAAACTTTCCAAATAGAACAAAGACAATGCAAATCTACAGCAATTCTGTTCTTAAAGCTAAACAGAGCACTGATGATAAAGTACCTATGGAGGAAAAAAACCAACAACCTTATTTTTAAAATGTGGGCAAATTTAATTATTTAGAATCAGTTGCTACATGAATCACAGATGACACATTTTATTGAGAGAAAAAGCATGGCTAACAATCACCTCTGCAAGTTATAATCTTATATTTAGATGTAAGTGCTGTCTCACTGGATTTGACAGATCAAAATGCTACAAAAACTACATTCTGCAAAGTTAAAATAAATTCTTACACTTGATAATTCCATACACACTAAAAGTCACTCTGTGCTCTTGCATAGGCTGAAATAGAAAAAACTGCATTAAGTTAGCATTTCAGTAATCTGAATTCTGTTATAAAACTGCACCAATTTGTGAGAATAATAAAAGGCAGTCTGATTAAACATAATTTAAGAGACACCTGCTGAGCACCTGTATCAGCTGGCTAAAACGGTATTAATGTTGATGCATTTAGCTAGCTACAAAATTCTTTAAAGGTGGCAGTATCCCTTGATAATGACAAAAAAGCAGAGGAAAGAAAAGAAGTCATTAGGTTTGTGTGACCTTCAAGTACTATAAAATTACCCAGAAAAGATGGATAGTGAATTAAGTGAAGAAATACTTTTACCAGGTATTTTTTGGACCACATTCAATATTTTCAATATGTATAATAAAAATAAAAATTGTTTTTAGTAAAAAAAACCCCAAAAAACAGAAACAAACCCATCCCTTAATGCCCCTTAACTGGAGGAAGGAAATGCAGCAATTCTACATATTTCTTAAGCTACATCCCTGTGAATGAAGACATTCCCATTCTTGAAAACTTTCACTAGTGTTTTAGAGCTGTTGTCAATCCACTGTCCTTATGTGCCACATCCTACATATCCCAGATTACAAAAGAAGGTTTTAAACTGGAGTGAACTTGCATTTCCATTAGTGGTGTTGCTGGAGAAGCAGAATAAAGTGCAGAAAATTAGTCAAATTGTATAAAATTAAAAGTAGAAACAGCCAAGCATGCCTCCTCCTAATACATAATTGTATTTTCTGTATGGAGTCATAGTATTTTCCTTGTCCCATTAATGTGGAACGTTATTGAAAGGTCTTTGAAATAAGCATAGGTACAGCAGAGGTGGTATTCCAGTTAGGGTATTTAATTACATGATACTAGACATTGCTGGGATGAATGTCAGAGGTGTCTGGTGGGTAAATGCCCTGCCAGATGGTATGGAAAAGGTTGTTTACACATGTGGTTCATACGGTTAGTTTCCATGCCCATCATCTCAGCAGCTACACTGCAGTCATTTGGTCTCAAAAGCTTTTTTATTGCTGTATAGATACCCTTGAAGGATCTTATATTACCCTATTGCTGCTGGTGTTACTTCTGTTTTTATTAATGTGACTCTGCTTTCACTGAATGACACCTTTCAGTGTAATACTGAGCTCTGAAATGCTTGTTTGTTGGTTTTTTTTTTAATTGGACAAGGCTTTTTCCTTTACTGCTTTCTAAAAAACCCTAGATGCTGTGCAGAATATGCTTTGATAATTTCCTATGCTTTTTTTCTCTCTGTTTCATTTCCTTTTGTTTATTGTCCTTCTATATTTTTGACCTTAATATGAGTGTAGAATTCTGAGCTATTTTAACAGGAGTTTGGCATTAGTAGGGACAATAGGGTAACAGCCAAAGTAGCTTTCTAGTATCTTTTATTGTAGTCTGTAGGTGTTGTATCTCCGTTGCATGTTGCTATGTGAGCTTTCCAAGTGACCAGCCAATAGATGTCACTTCAAATATTTCATAGTGGTTTTTATCCTCCCAAAAATCTAATTTTTCTTGTGTCTGTTGTGTTTCCTGTCCTGTTGTTAATACAGTTTAGCTCGATACTGCTTGGCAGTATTTATCTTGTTCTTGTAATTAGAGAGGTTAGAGGAAAAAAAAAAGTCTGTTTTCTGAATATCTCCATTAATCATAATTATCAACTGAGATCTGCAGTAACTGTTTCTCTCTTTATATTAAAGTGTGCATGCACATGTGTGTAGACATATTAGTATAAAATCAACCTTTTTGGCACAGCAGAAACAGACCTTATGACAATCAGTAAGAGCAGTTCCACCCAGTATACAATGAAAAGATAGGAAAAACCCCAAAACTTTATCCCAAACAGATAATGTTTCTTTTACAGGTGTTCACTGTTACCATGTTAGCATGCCTTTGCAGTTCTGAGCTGCTACACTAACTAATGTGTGGTATGAAAAAATGTAACAATTAAGTTCGCATGAAGAATAGATTTTTTTTTCTGAAAACATTTTCTGAAAACACACTCATTCTTGAAAATGAACTTAGAAATTATTTATCAGTGGAGGAAAGAACAAATAGCTAATTTCTGTTCTTTCTCATTAATCATGCCACAGAAGGGAAGGTTTACCAATTTAGCTCTGAAAATGCAAACTCCCCACAATTCTTAGTTTATACATTGAAACTGTGATAAGATATCCCAGACTGCACAATAAAACTAAAGTGAAAACCTGGCTTATCAGTTCTCTAGCAAGCTGTGTGATGAGTATGACCTCTTGTGTTAGACACGGGAATATTCATTTTTTTTATTCACACAATGAAACAACCAAGCAGGTAGATGAAATATCTAAAAGCTTGTAATAGCACTGTCCTTGCCTTTCAACAAATAAACAGGCTATCAGGAGTAGAGGTATAACATTTGGGACTTGTGACTTCTATATATGAATTAGAAAAATAAATGCAATCATTTCCCCACATAGCACAAAGATATCAGATATTTTAGTATAAAAAAACCTTAAAAAGATTATTTTTTTTCTTCTTCACAATTCTAATGTAAGCTTCCATGATCAGAGTAGATGAAGTTACAGGACAGAGTCCTAGTGACTTCTAAATAAAACATGGAAACTTGCAAATTTCTTAAAAGGCTTTTCAAGGTAAACTTGGTCATGAGAATTTATCTCCTGGTGAAATGAAAGCTTAAAAGAAAGTACCTTTAATCAAAACTAAGGACACAGCATGAACAGAAAAGGAAAGATGAAGCCTTGCCTATCTAATCTTTAACTAGTTCATGAATCACATATTTTGAAAGCATGCTTCAGCAAGACTTTCATTTACAGAATAGCAGAAGCCCAGGTTCCCTGGGATTTTAATTTTCAAAGATTCCTGAGATTCATGTGTGTTTCAAAACACAGGCAAAATGGGACACATAAGACAGAATTACAGAACCGTGTTTTTTCAAAGAAAATGGAGTATCAGAAGCTGTGTTAAACAGCCTGTTCATTCTTAAGAATAAAAGAACCTTTTATCTTGTCCATTGGTGTTCAGGGAAATTAGTGAAATATTGAGCATCCAAATACACTTCCGTGTAACTTAAAAATTAAAGTATTTTATCATTATGTAATGAAGTGTGTGTGGATTTTTATTCAAAACTTGACTGTAAGACAAATTTTTACTTATCACAAGACATCATCATTTTGTGGATCATATATATTCCCACTTATGAGTGCTTTTGCAAAATAACACTCTATGTAAGTGAAATTAAATTTTGGTCTGTCTCTAAATAATTTATCTATATTGCAAAATCATTATCTTTAGTACATTAGTGAGGGTTGTTTCATTGTGTGGGTGATATGTGTGCTTGCTTTAAAAGCTATATCTTGATTAAGAATTAACTATTTAAAATTTTATAACAGAGCATATTTAAAACCTTTGTTAATGACACTGCTTCACTCATCCTTCTAACCTACAACTCATCTAAGGGTTTCAAAGGAAATTGAATGTCACAGGAAACACAGAAATTACAAGTATGGAGGCTTTTATCCTAGAAAGGCTTGGTGGATTATGTCTTTAACATTGCTGAGAAATTAAAGATGTAAGGAAATCTTCCATGCTATCAAATACTGACTGGGGAAAAAAAAAAAAGAAACCCCTCTTACAGTCTTGCCTAGCTGACAGGAATGATACAGCTGTAAAAACGTAAATCACTTCTCATTTTCATCATTCTTTCCTTAAAGAATCTTTCCTTAAATAAATGCAGAAAGGAGACTTTACCTGGTGCAGACATTGCTCTGCCTAATGGAGCTGCCAGAGCGGATTACTCAGTGGGGGTTTAGGAGGCAAAGAAAGGGGAAAAGGCAAAATGGCAGCAGACAACCAACTTCAGGAGTGTGCAGGCAGTGCACGGCACGGAGCCGGAGCCGGAGGGGAGCTACCCAGTGACACCGGTCCCGTTTCACGGTACAGCTCCTGCCGACCCGGCGGAGCAGGTCTGCAGCCCCCGAGCCACCCCCGGCTGCCGCTGGCCTCACGCCCCGGCTGCGCCTCTCCCTCCTCCGGCTGAGGGAAGAAGGAGCAGCCGGCAGAAGCCGAGCGTCCCTCCACCCGTCCTTCGTGACGGGCCCGGGATGTGCCGGGGAGGGCGCGCCGCGGCCGCGGCCCCTTCCAGCTCCCCGCGGCCCGGGGCGGCGGGCGGGGAGCGAGCCCGACGCTGTGTTTTGCAGGGCGGCGGCGCTGCTGGACAGCTCCGGAGCGCGACGCGGCGCCCATGTTCCGGAGACGGCGCAGATGTGAGTGGGGAGCCGGGGAGAGCCGCCGGGGAGAGCCGCGGCGGAGCCCCTTCGCCGACAGGCGGGGGCGATCCCGGGAGCGAGCGCGCTCCCCGCCCCCGGGAAGCCCCGGGTTTCCGCGGCGCG
>VXAX01003793.1:176812-226959 GCA_013399835.1 Leptocoma aspasia
CCCGGCAGGTGACGTGATGCCCGTTGTTTTGGTGCGCCCGACCAATCGGACGCGGCGACTGGATTCTACGGGAGCCGGGATGGGCCCGTCGTGGCGGCAGCAGGACGCTCCCCTGCCGACCGTCACGCATTGCGCAGGGTGCACCACCGCCCGGTCCTCCTGCGGCTTTAACGGCCCCGGCATGGACCCGCCGCGCCACTTCCCGGCGGGCTTCGGCCCCGAGCAGCAGCAGCAGCAGCAGCAGCAGCGCCCGCCGGCGCCGCCGCCGCACTGCCAGCAGCACGGCCAGGACAAGCAGAGCCTCCTCCAGCAGCAGCAGCAGCAGCAGCAGAGCCCGTGCCTCCAGTGCAACAACTGCGCCTACTACGGGGCTGCTGCGGCAGCCGCGGGGGATAACCTGCCCCTGCTGCTCCGCGCCTCCTCGCCGCTTTCGGGCGCCTTTCGGACGCATTCCTCGCCGCTGTCTTCCGCCGCCTCCTCCCGGCACGGCAGCCAGCTGAACGTCAGCGAGTTCACCCCGTCCAGCCATGCTGGCGCGTCCAGACAGCCTCACCAATATTCCCAGTACCACCAGTGCCATAGCCTGCAGCAGCAGCAGGCAGCCAGCCCCAGCAGCAGTGTCAGCAGCAGCAGCACTCACCATCATCATCACCACCACCATCACCACCACCATCACCAGCAGCAGCAGCGCCGGGAGAGCAATCCCTTCACCGAAATAGCCATGAGCAGCTGCAGGTACAACGGCGGCGTCATGCGGCCGCTCAGCAACCTGAGCTCGTCCCGCAGGAACCTGCACGACCTGGACTCCGAGTCGCAGCCGCTCCAGGCGCCGCTCGCCAGCCCCGCCGCCGCCGCCGGCTCTGCCCCCGCCGCCGGCAGCCCCGCCGCCCCGGAGATCGTGGTCTCCAAGCCCGAACACAACAACTCCAACAACCTGGCGCTGTACAGCTCCGCCGGCCCCGGCCCCGGCACGGGCAGCTCCAACAACGGCGGGGGCAAGTCCAGCAAGAAGAAGAACCAGAACATCGGGTACAAGCTGGGACACCGCCGGGCTCTCTTCGAGAAGCGCAAGCGCCTCAGCGACTACGCGCTCATCTTCGGCATGTTCGGCATCGTCGTCATGGTCATCGAGACCGAGCTCTCCTGGGGCGCCTACACCAAGGTACCAGCTCGGGCGGCAGCCGGTCCCACCGCCCGCGGCGCCCGCCCCGTCCCCGTCCCGCGGTGTCCCCACTGTCCGGTGGCGCGGTGCCGCCGGCCGCCTCCTCGGGCCGGGGTGGCGGTGGGGCTGAGCGGCCCCCGCGCATGGGTCTCTGAGGAGCGGCGGTGTCTTTCTCTTGCAGGAGTCTCTGTATTCCCTCGCTCTGAAATGCCTTATTAGCCTCTCCACGATTATCCTGCTCGGGCTCATCATCGTGTACCACGCAAGAGAAATCCAGGTAATTTCCTTCTGTGGGTCAGGGAGCATTGCTGACTTAGGTGGGGGGTGCGAGGCAGTTTGTCCAGGGGAGCTGTGGTGGTAAGTACTGGGCACGTCCTGCCGCTTCAGAAAGCAAACGTGGTCTCTGAGCCGTGCCGAAGTTGGTGAATGGATCTCAGCCCTGGAGACGGGCACCAAACGACGGGCAGAGAGCAGCCAGGAAGCTCTGCCTGCTCGGGAATTCTGCCTGCTAGGGACTGTTGCCCGCAGTTGTGCCACAGGATTGTTTAGCCCTGAGGTTATAACCTGCTTTCTAGGTGATGTGCTTGTCGTCTCCTGTAGCAGATGTACAGCAATAGTCTTTTATTTCCCAATGACTAAATTTCACGCTGTGCGTTTTCTTTTGACGGCAAGGTTAAATGGTCTTTGCTGTGCAAGGTATGTAATCTTCAGTGAGCTGTCTGAAATAGGTGTATACTCTAGGAAAGTGTTTAAAAGGAGGGGGGAGATTGATGTTTGCCTTGTTTTATTTAATGCTGCAGTGTCTAAGAATGTGACCAGAGAAAAGTGTCAGGAAAGATAGGGCTAAAGGTAAGAGGAATATAATGGTCAAAGCTGTAGAATAAATCTCACAGATACTGTCACAGGTTCTGTCCAGGTGACTTAGTCCTAATTTCAATTGTAATTTTTTTGGCCAAGAAATTAAAATGTAGCATTTCAGCTCAACTGAGCTGTACAACAGACAGAATTCAAAGTTTTGAAGGGAAAAATACCTTACTCATAGACGTAGTGCTTTTGCTTTTCCACATTAGAGACTCCTTGAGCTGAAGACTGAAATGTCAGGTTTCAAGGGCAATGAAGACTTTTCCACTGCTATCAGTCAGTTAAATAAAAAACAAAAAATTAAGCATTGTATAGTACAATTCTTCTTCCCTGCAAGTGGATGCCGTAGTTTCAACATGAAATGGTACATGGTCTCCTACTTAGGGTAGTGTTTAAAAAGTATTATGTCACTGAAGACTTTTTGCCAAATTGAATCCTGTTGTACAGTCCTTGCGCATGCAAAACTTCTTTTCCTGGTTCAGAACCCAGTTTTTCTGCATTAATAGCAAAGATTTTGAAAGCTGTTTAATGATATTGTATTGAATAAACAAGTGTTCTGGAGAGAGAGCAAATTTATTAACTACAGGAGTACTGATGAATAGGTTTTTTTATCAGTATAAGAGTAAATAAGTAGCACTTCTGCAGTGTGGGAGCCTTATCTGGTGTATCTTCCCACAAATGTTTCTTCAGGCATGAACAGCAAAGCTTAAAACAAGCCCTCTCTAAATGTTTAAAATATTCTGTGCATTTTTCAGAAACTTTAAATGAAAAATTTTATGAAAGATAAATAGTTGAATGAAATAGTTGAATGGAAATGAAATAGTTGTAGGTCTGTGCAGGTCCCCCAGTTTATGCTGAGTAGTTACCAAGACTCAATTTTTTGTTGGGTTTTTTCCAGTAAAGATTTAAAAATTTTCATTGTCTTAGGAATCTGATCCCTTACGGATTGGGAAAAAAAAACTTTTAAAAAATTGTCATTCCATTTTGGTTGTTTCTTTAACTGATTGTTTTAAAGAACTTCCTCATACATGCAACTACATGGCAGGAGTTGTGCAATCATATGATTTAATCACGGTTAATGTAGTTTCCAGTGCTGCCAGACAGAGCACAAATATACCTGCTTGTAAAACAGCAATACCCGGTGTTCCGGAATGAGAGACACCAGAAACTGCAGTAGTATGACAGTGCCTGGAGGAGCTGCAACTTCAAGAGGTTCTGTCATTCACATCAAAAATGAAAAGAAGTTCTCTGTTTCAAAGAGTTTGTTAAGGAAAGGATGTAGTACTCTCCGTAGCTATTAGATATCTGCTCAGTTTTGAATTTAAGCATCGTATGTTTTTCTGCACACACTTGACTTTTAAAAATATGATGACAAGAGTTCAGGGCAAAGGCTATGTCAATTCTATGGTAATAAAATTTATATTGCACTAGACACCTGGGAAAAAAAGGTATCTTTAAAATCCCTTGGCTAAGTACATAATGTAGGTGATGTTCTCCAGGCAAAAGAAGATACTGTGTAACCCTGATAATGTAATGTTTTTTAAATAACCTTTAGAGCAGACTGTTTTCTGAAGGCAGACATGTCATTAGTTCAAGCAAATGTTCTGCTCTGTGCAGAAGAATGAATAAAGTCTGTAGAACAGAGCCCACAGATGGTTGGTTGTGTCCTGGAGGACTTTTTGCACCAGCTATTTTTCAGTCCTGTTCCTGTTGGAACATTCTTTTCTGATTATTATCTGAAAAATACTTAAATATTTTTGTGTAAATAAGCGGGAATCCATTGAGAGAGGAAAATTTGTTCCATGGAACAGAAGAAGGTGGCTGTATTCAGCTTGTGCCTGTGGTGCCTTTCGTACTCTGGTGGGAGCAAACCAACCTAAACATAAGTAGATTTTCCTACAAAGCATGGGGCAAAAAATGTTGGAAAATAAGGAGCTGACAGTTTAGTAATTATTACTGAGTGCAGGATGAATACTGACTGAAACTCCTAGTGACCTAAAATGCTGGCAAGTAGAAATTAGCTTTTTCATTCTTTTCAGTAGTCTTTGACTTTGATTTATTGGTAGGAAGATCAAACAGCCATGCTGCAAGGATGTCCATGGGACAGTGCCTAGCAGCACAGCAGGTGGCTTTAGTCTTCTCTTGAAGTGACATTTCTTGCATGTGTTGTTTAGAAAATAGTCAGCCAGTTAAACCAGTTTCTAGAGTTTGCCTGCTTGATGCTTTTTTTAAGGGAGTTGGAAGGAAAGTTTATAAAGGTTTGCCAAGATTCTTCCCAAGCCGAGAAGTGGTACAGCAGCGTAAGACAGCTGAGTTTTCTTTTCGTTTTTTCCCGCGGTCGGACGGTGATGGACGAGCGGTGGGAAGCTGGAGCACCTCGGGTGCGGCTGGGGCGGTGTCGCGGCCGCCGGTTCAGCACCGCGGACAGCTCCGCGCGGAGCGCCCGGCTCGGGCGGTGCATCCCGCCGGGCGAGCGGAACCTGGTACCTGCACGGCTCTGTCCCCGGCTTCCCAAGAGCTCACACACAGCTCTGCATCTGGCAGACCAAAGTCTCCAGAAGGGTGGTAACTGCAGTGTTTAGTCAAGGCTAGCTGTAGGGATGCTGAGGAGTCTTTGTGAAACACTGGAGCTGTTTAAACATTTTCCACAAATAAGTTTCCAGTGATGGCATTGTATTAGTTATTCTGTATATCTCCAAGAGTAAAAATGTGAGCTGTTATGAATTTTAATAAATGTGAGTTAGTGTTAAGAATACAATGAAAGTAAATTGAAAACAGTTGGGTTCAAATGTTAATTCATAGTTTACTTTATTATTTCCAGAAAAGAGGATAAAAACTGTGAGCAAATTTACGCCACATCCTTCCCCCTTCTAGAAAAAAATCCTGGTGAACAACAGTAACAAAGTTGGAGTTGAGGCTAGTGATAACCCCAAAAGTGTGTTCACTTTTTGTTCCGTTTTTGTCATGCCCATAATGCTCTTAAAAACATTACACTTGGGAGATAATGAAATATGCATTGCTCTCTCTCCAGGCCTGTGTGGTTGTTGATTCAGTTCTTCAGAACAAGTGCTTTGTGTTTGAAAGATCAATGGGAAAAATGTAATTCATAATTATCCCAGCCTAGAACAGGTATTTCTCTGACTGTTACTCTGGTTGAGAGTTTGAAGAGGTGAAGAAGGGAAGAGCTATAAAGACAGCATTACCCAATTATCATAATCATTTTTGATGTATTAATTATCCACTTCATGCATAAACAGTTTGTTACTTAATACTATTTTACATAATTAAAGCAGAGGCAATATGTAACATAATTAAAAGGGTATTCTTTAGAACTTACTGTTCCATTCCACATTTCTCTAGTGGAATTCGATCCATAAATAAAATGGAATTTAAGAAAGTTTTGAGTGGTAGTTTACATGGTAAAGCTGCAGTCTTTCTAATTCTATTTAAAAATGGACCTCTCTGCCTATCTCTACTATGGTTAGAGATAGAAATACTATGCACCCCTGAACTAGTACTGACACTTTCTTGTATTACTAAGAGCAAAAGGATTAAAATCAAGTCTGTGAGACTGCCATTCGGAGGTCTTTAATGTCTTTTGTTTGGCATTCCACCACAGCCAAGTATTTCTTGAGAGATGGTCAGTGGAAGAATATATCCACTGGAACACTTCTTTAATGCTGGACTACCTAGTGTACCCTTTCTGTAAATAAACATACTTCCTGTCCTATATAATAGTAACCTGAGTATTGGTAACCTGTGCTGCCTCTGACAGCATCTGAGCCTCTTTTCATTTTCCCTGATACAGATGCTGTCACTCATGCAGAAACATGAAATTTTTTGGTATTTGTTAAAGCAAATAGAAATCTTGTGTGTGCGTGTGTGTGTATGTGTGCATCAGCTGAGGTTTCTAACCACTTTTAAAATGTATTGCTAGTTCATACTTTGAAAGAACAGCCGTGAAAAGGCTTGCAAACTCCAAGGTTAAGGTTAAGCTATTGCTTGCATAGCAGAGCCTCACAGGGCTGCAGGGAAAAAGCAACGTCAGTCCCAATGGTTCTGAAGTAGTGGCAAAATAACATGCTACTGATAGATTTGGAGTGAAACATTTTCAGTTGTCATTACTTTTCTATAAAACTACCACAGCTGAGAGCCCAAATGTCTTGATGAAGAATCAAGAATGTTTTTTTCCCTGTGCCTGAAAACTTGAAAAAATGGAGAAGCAGTATCAGGTAACAGAAAAGAATGGTAGTAAATACATAATACCCGTTTATTGTGCAACTACATCCCATAATGCATGATGGTAATAAACACAATTTATGGAAGTTTCATTATCTTACTGGCATCAGTGGAAAGTTTTGCAGTAAAAATTATGCACTTGTAAACAGTTATGCTCCCTTACAGTTTCTTGTCATAAGAAGTAATGCTTATTCTACAAACCAATTTATTTATTTTTTATTTATCTGTTATTTATTTGTTTCTATCCATGTCATCATTTCGCCTTCACTGGTGTGGTAGATGTGCATTTCATTGTCTTGCTGGAAATCTTTTGACTTCATGTGTAGTTCAACTTGTCTTTGCTTAGTTGTATTGAAGCGTCAGGGATTGCTCACACAGACTGTAAATCTTCAGCTTAAGTAATGGATAAGTTAGACTAAGAGCACAGAGAGCAAATCTGATGAAAAATGCTGCAAATCAAGAAATAAACTTGGAGTGTTACTTAGCCTGATCTGAAGTCTTTTGAGAATTACTAATTTTTTTTCTAATTATTCTAATAGATTTTGAGTCAAGCAACAACAAATTCATTGTGTGACAGTTGATCAAGGATATGATAACTTCATGTGCAGGTTCAAAAATTCTCCTTTACCAATTAAGTTTAATACACATTTCACTTCTGCAATGAACAGCAGAAAATCACACAGGAACCCAAGGACACTGTATTTGACAGATTAACAGTATATCTGTCAAGTTAACACTGTGGAGTGTTTTTGTGAAAACACTCAGTTTCAATGCTGTTCAGTACATTTTTGATAGTTTTATGTGCAGATCCTGTTGAGGTAGGAAACAGTGCAGGTGCCCATCGTCTCTGAAATGCAGCACTGCATATGGCGTGGAAGGCAGGCTTGAAAATCCTTTAATGGTGATCAGCCTTGCAAGGGACAATAAGGTTAAACATATATTAAGCCTCTACTTCCAACAGGCTCATTAGATCGTAGAAGGAAGTGGTACCTGGTGGTCAGTACACTGAGTACACTGATTGGTCTGGCCATACCTAGAGTTATCTATTTATATCTGGTATTGTTCTGACCATTTTTTAATGAGGCTGTTAGAGGTTTTTCAAGACATAACAATGCATCATGAGGTGTGAGAAGCTATGTCATTGCCCCTGTTGGAGGAGAGAGAGCATAGAGAACATTTGTAACCAGAGATCAGATTCTGGATTTGTATAACTTGGGTAGCTTAGCTGAAATGAGTAGATACTCTTGTCTGCAGTGTTAGGGGCATTCTGCATGCCCGTCTTAATGTGAAACTATTGTACATGTCAGATACTTCAACTATGGGACCTTCAGATTAGGAAATTCTGTCAGGTACTTGACTGCAGCTCTTTTTTTAATGACTTAAGTGAAAGTGTGCCAGACCTGACGAGTGTACATTAATGCCTTTTTGGTTTTGGTTCGGGTTTGTGTGTGATCTACTGAATGTAGTATCTCGGGCTTTGAGTTTGATTTGAGATGTATTTGACATCTGTTTGGAGTGAAGATCAGAACTGGGATGGCTGCTGTTTAAGACTTTGGAGAATTAAAAGGTTCTCTTTCAATCAGCTGTTCTCACCGTTGATGATGAAAGTTGTCACCTTCCCTTAGTAGAGGACAGAATATTGCTCTGAGCCTATGAAGCTCCTTTTGAGATGTAAATTACCACTAAGAGAAGAAGCTGTAATAGGTCTTGTAACTAGCCTTCAGGTAAGCTGGAAATATTGATCACTGTAAAAAATTTATTTTGTGAACTGAGAATAAACTATGAAGTATTCAGGAATTTTATGAGGAAGTTTTTCTATGGAAAAGAGAAAGGTTGCATATCATAATAATGTGCACACACACAAATAGAATTTAATTTTTCTCATGCCTTTTTAAAATTTAATAACTTAAACAATATTACATTGAAAAACATGAATGGAAAAACTTCTGTTCAATAAATGTGATATGGGAAATACAGACTGAAATATTCGAGGATCAAATCCCTAACACATAATGAATGATCTAAATTGAAATGCTCTAAAGATCCAGTTTATTTAGATATTCACAAATACAGATCCCTTAGTGTGGTTATTCTTTATAGAGAAATATCTTCATGTATTCTTGATTCAGTTGTGTAAATTGACCTTGTCCCATTATTTTAATGAAGGCCACATTAAGAAATTTCTTCATGTGTCTGTCAGAAGATCAAAAGAAACTGTAATGAGAACACGCTTTATAGCTTAGAAATAATTATTTTGAAAAGGCAGCAGTCAAATATGAACATTTTATACTTTAAACTGGTGTGTCTGAACCCAGGCTTTTACAAACAAAAATGTTCAGTTAATATCACACATAAGTATTTTCATAGTTGCAGAATATCACACGTTTGTAACTTACTGATTCATTCACTTCTTCCTGCTTGAACAGTCCCTGCAATTGTGCCCTTCATCTGTGTGAAAAGAGTTGTTAATAAGCATAGTTTTATATTGACATTTTATAAAAGGGCGTAAGTATTAAATATTCCATAAAGGAATATGTTCCATGATAGGATTGGGTTCTGAAGAGCGATGTCTGTATCTGCTAAGGTGATTCCTTATCTCTTTCATTTTGTTGGAGACAGACTGATCTTTTCAAATCAAATTCCTTTTGAGGAAATTCTAAACCTTTTCATGATGGATGGAAACACTCTTATGCATTCCATAATAAGTAAAACAAAAAAAGGGTAAGCCTCAAATAACTTTATATTTTAAAGTCATGCTCTTAATCTTTTTAAGAGTAGTGGGCTCTGGGTTTTTTTTTTTCCCTTACGGAAACATATTAAACACTTTGGCACTTTGTGCCAAAATGGCAACTTCTAAAATTTTATCTATACTAATACTGTAGAGTTATCTTGGTGTATAGAGGAGAGCTGGATTCTCTGTTACATGACTGACCAACAGAACTGTTTATGGAATTCTAATTGAACACACTCACAAAATTACTGAAGGCTGCAGGACCATGAGGGTCAAAACGCCCCTTAACCCAAATTAAGAGGCTGTGTAGGTGTAACTCTTAAGTATAGTTCATCTTCAAAGCCCCTGCTTGTAAAAGGGTATATTTGAAATAAAAAATAATTGAAAAGTAAATATATGTGGGCTCATATCTACAGATTTTATTTTCACCTGTGGATAAAGAGCTTTGTGACCTTTCTTACCTGCATTCCGCAAAAAAAATATAACTGTGTGTCTTCCATAAACAGTTATACATCAGTTCTGTGGTTTGATGAGTAGGTGTAAGAGAGTCTGAAACGACGGAAAAGCTTTTCTAACAAGTGTTTATATTGTAAAAGTATTTCATTGTAGAAGTTAATTACCCGGACAATTCCTCACATTCTTTTTGTCACATAAAGGATATTTTTTTGAAAGGGAGCACTGAGGCTAAGAGTTCAAGTGCTGTGGAAGTAATCTGGGGATGGCTTCATAGCTAGACTTGAAGCTCAGGCTTGCCTGTCTTGTAGTCTTATACTCAGATCAGTCATTTGTCATGTAAATAAGACCCTGTAATTGCCATCCATCTATGCCTATAATTTTCAAGAATTATATGCCTACTTTAGCAGATGTCCCAAAAACTGCAATACAAAATGAACGCAGTGCTCCACTATGTTCTAATGAGATACTATTCTTTATAAAGCATTTTATTCCTATTAAAAGTTTTTATTCCATCTTTCATAGCTCTGCAAGTTCTGTAGCATTGCTACAGGTATATACAGTCATTTGCACCTGCCCTATAACTGACCTCTTATGGTAGGGTCTTTCACTAGAGTAATGCATTATGAAGCAATGCTTCATTTTCAGTCACTTAGCAAAACAAAGATTCATTCTAGTTGGTGAATGGTATTTCTTGTTTTGTGACAGTTGTTACGCATTTAATACTATGATCTGTTGCAACCAGAGAATAAGGCACGTCCTTAATTAAAAATAAAAATGGCACAGTAACTTTCATTCAGTCTGCACTGTTGCATCCACAAGGTAAATAAATAAATAAATACAAATAAAATCGACATATATAAGAAATCTGAATTCAGTCTGGAACCTTGAGAAAGACTGAATGTCCAGGTGTGGCTTGACAGCACAAAATAAATTAGCTCCTACCTAAATAAATAATAAAAATTATTAGAAATAATGATCCTGAGCATTCACTGACATCTAAGTTTAATGACATTTTAATCAAGATTATTCTCACTATGTTTCTGATACAGTATTAGTTACTGTTTTTACACCAGTCATGCACAATTGACTTCAGAAGTTGATCTGTATTTGGGAGTATCTAAATTAGTGCGATCTTTAGAGCATTTCAGTTTAGAGCATCATTATTGTGGGCTAACAATTTGATCCTCAACACCTTTGTTATCATTAAAATATTTGTTCAGGAGGATTTGAAAACTCTTGAACAGACACTAATTTATGAATAAGCTAAGGTTCTCTTAACCCACTTCCTCTTGGCCATTTCTCTGCAGTAGCAATAAAATTCAGTTTTGACCATGCAGCTACTATACCCAGATTTGCAGGGGGCTCTTTTTTTGTAAATTCCTTTGTAGTACTACCCATGAATTTTTTTGGGGCTCTACATAAGAAGTGGGCTGATACAGCAGAAACTCTCGTCCATCCAAATTCAAGTATAACTGAAAAGGTACCCTCTGGCAGCTGCTACAGATCCTTATCTGAATGGTGTCATGGGTGAAGTGGGTTCACACTTAGACCACCCCATTCTTTTGCCCTTATTCAGGATTAGGCTTTATGGTAAAATCCAATATTTGCATTCTGTTGTAATTTTTGCAGTATGATAGTTTAGAATAATTAAAACTTCATGTAGTGTGATAGATGAGTGTATTGCCAGTTCAGTTTCAGTATAGTTTTAAGACAGTTTAGTGGCACAACATTTTAAAAAGATATTGATAAAAGACTACCCATGGCCGCTCTGATTTTCAGATTCAGTTGTCGGATAGGAAGATGTTTGGTTCTCTGTATGAGCAGCCGTATATGAATAGACATTTGTCTACCTCCCAGCAACAGAATGGGATGCAGTGGAGTCAGATGAGAAATTTAACAGTGTGGTTGTCAGCTGGCAGGCCCATTCTTCTCCCCCACCATTTGGCACTGGGAAGGAAAAGAGGGGACAGGGTTTCTTTTTATATACAGCTTATGATCAGAGATGTCAGCTAATCCAAAATTAATAGTCCTTGCATTTCACCTGTGCCTTTTGTATGTATGCTGTGGCTGGTAACATCCTATGTTAACTGCTGGACATCAGAATTTTTCGCTGGTCTAGTACATCCCATTGAGCAAAAGGGTTGTAAAAATAAAGCTTTCTGAAACATTTTGAACAGCAATTTTTCGTTTAAATTGTGGACAATAAGAGGGTTGACTGCAATCAGTGCAAACATGTTTGATGTATTTGGTTTCCAGAGATATTAAAAAAACAAGTTGCTTTGAGAACAGAGCATCTTTTATCTGAGAGCTGCTGTAAACCAGACAGATTTGATGAAGCTGTAACATTCAAATAATTATTGGGCAGCAAAAAGAACTTTGTGTACTAAGACAGGCTAAGACAATTTTTTTCTCTGAGGAAGCAGGTGCACTCATAATTAGCAGTGATCGAGTGAAATGGTGTTTTACCTATTAAGAAATACAAGTAAATACCTGTAAAGAAACTTGTGCCTATGTTTATTTAACCTGATGTTGAAAACTGCCCTACCTAAAGATATGTTAAGTTGATCTTTGAAGACTTCATCTGCTATATGGTTTAGTGAGAAGCCCACTTTAGGCCTTCAAGAGGAAAAGGTATTAAGTATGTATCTCCTTTGCTGCTGCCCCCTCAAAATTTAACTTGCTAAGATGAATTACAGAGACATTTGAATAAGACCAAATACCTCTAAACACTTGGAGTTAGTGTGTAATTATGTTTATCAGGATTTTTAAATACACGAGTACTTTAAACTCCATTCTGTGTTTCTTTCTGCACAGTATACTTTCCCTTATTTTAGTAGTCATGCTTTAGGACAATACTTGGATTTTATATTTCTATATTTGTAGTTGTTTTTAACAGACACTTGAATGAAATTATGGGTTAAACTGTGTTTCCAAGACAGTAAAAACACTTACAGGGACTTCATGATTCCTGTGGTGCTGATGTGTACTCACCCACTGTCATTTCAATAAAAAGGTAATCAGTTTAAAAAAAACCCAGCATTCAAACTTTCTCACATACCTGAAGTATTTATGTAATAAGTAAACACTAGAGAAGGAACTGAGAAGACAGATTCTTGTGTCTATGACGTATTGGTACCCATCATTTCCTGAAAACAAGTTCCTATTTTAGAGTCACTGTTGTGCTCCTTTGGCAGAATGAATGAGTTTGCTCATCTTATTTAACCTCAGATTCAGTGTTTCTTCTTTAACTTCAGTTTCCCCTGCAAAAATATTGTCAGTTTCTTCAGAAAATACATCCTTTTTTTAAAATTCGTTCCAGTTTTCCTAGTAATAATGAAGCTGATCATCCCTGAAGAGAGTGAGGCTTCTCTCGCAGTGGCAGATGGCAGTCGTTTTGGGAAATGGTGTTTTCTTCATGCAGTGATCCATAGAACAAATTATTTTTAGTACTGAATGAAGAAAAACAAATACTAAATGAAGAGTTGTAAAATAATTATTTAAAGTTAATAACATAAATATATTGAAATGTAGATTTCAATGTAGATGTCTTCCCAGTGACTTTTGCATCTGCAAGAAGAATGTAGAATTAGAATTACTTTATTTCTCAGGTACTCAAAATGGAGAAAAACATAGCACAGACTGCTATGTTTCTTGATATATACATTCTAAAAGTTAGTTCTTCAAAAAACAATTATTTTGTGAGAAGATATGCTGTGTTCTTCATATACAAAGTTTTGGAACTGCTGCTCCAGTGCAAAGCTAAAATCATCTCTTACTTCAATATCGATGTTTCCATCCTTGTACTACCAAGTTCATTGTAGTAGTTGAAGCAGACCTAAAAGACCAGAAGAAATTTTTGAAGAGTTTTTTGTTGTTGTTGTTGTTAGAGATTATTTTATTAATGTGTTTGTCTGTTCAGTGTGGTCATCTTTTTAAATTTGTGGAAGTCGAACCTAAGCAATCCATTTACCTTGGAAATTTCCCTTTTAGCTGTAATTAAGCTAGCACAGTTTTTGTGCACTCTTTTAGCAGGGAGAGTGCACTAGAGTGGGTCAGCAAAAGCACGGGGCAGTGCAGGTTGGCAGCTGATGGAAGCTGAACTCAGAACAAGGTGTGGTCTGGCTAGGTTAGGTTACTGGCAGGTTTCTTAAGGGCTGGCTACATCCAAATAACCTTGCTCAGTCCTTAGAGATGCTCCAGACCCCTCAGCACTTTGTGACCTCCTCTGGACCTTCTCCAGTAGCTGCTTGTCTGTGTTGTACTGAGGACCCCAGAGCTGGACACAGCACTCCAGGTATGGCCTCCCTAGGACTGAAGTGGAGGGGCAGGACCACCTCCCTATTGACCTGCTGGCCACACTCTTCCCGATGCACCCCAGGACACCACTGGCCCTCCTGGCCACAGGGGCACTGTCGCCTTATGGTCAGCTTGTGTTCTTCATCCATGAAGACTCCCAGATCCTTCTCCACAGAGCTGCTCTCCAGTAGGTCAGCCCCCAGCCTGTGCTGGTACTTGGGGTTTCTCCTCCCCGGGTGCAACACACCCTACACTTGCTTCTTTAAGGTTCCCTGGCCAGCTCTCCAGCCTATCAAGGTCTCACTGAATGGCAGCAAAGCCTTCAGGTGTATCAGCCACTCCCCCAGCTTTGTTCCTTCTCTGTTATTGTTCTTGCACATCAATGATGTTCAGAGCCAATCATGCTGCCTCTGTATCTGCATGGAGGGAATTATTGATTCTCAAAGTTAGGCACGAGAGTTTTTGGAAACTTCTGATGCTGGATGGAAGCCTTCTACATGTGGTAACTTAAGAAGCTTATTTTGATTATTTTATGCAGCACAGGGCGTAGGATCTGAAATGTTGCCATAATGAAATAGCTATTAAATTAATAATATTTTTAAAATTAAGGAATATCTTTCATAAACATTGACAAGTAGAAACTCCTGTTTCAGTCAATTCAATTGAGTGCTTATTCTGCTGAATATCTCAAATGAATATAGTCACCCCGAGTGGTGGACTTCTATTTATGGAGCTCTGATTTTTTCAAAGGTTCATAAAAATTTATGTAACTAAATCTCTCTCTGTTGATTAGTGATCTGAGGAAGCTCAGCTGTGATTGTTCAAGCAAGACTCCAAACAGAATTATTCTAGGAAATTCTCTTGTGAAATATCTGTTTAATAATGAAAGTGAAAAAAACCCTGGTTTTGTATTAATTTTTGGTTACAATCTATTATTAATAGTAGGCTCATTATCTAATTACTTTGATTTTTGTATATATTTATAAGCTTTTGATGACTTCTTAGCTCAATCCATAATTACGCTTTTCTCGGGGGGGGGTTCTTCTATGTATCATTGGGAAAGACTCTTGGAATCTCTTTTGGAATATCTTGGAATATCTCGGAATGTCTTTTCTATTCTTTTTTTTTTCCTTTGTAGTCCTTGGATTTTGATTCTTAATGCTATTACCTGCATAGAAAGTAATGACATTATCAGGAGTGTCTCACCTTCTTTGCTCAGCCAGAGCACATATATGTGTATGGAGAGACCTATATGAGAAGAAATTATGTACATCCCAGCAATTGCTAGTGCTATAATGGTCTTCTGGCATTGTAGGATGTTGGGGGGGAGGAGGGGGTGTTAAGCTATTTCATAGTTTGGGATGAAGAGTACAGCTGAAAATCTGTATGGTACCATTTAAGAATATTGAGGAATGCCTCTAAATATCTTCAGAGAGAAAAAGCTAAAAAGAATACTGTTAGCATGTGGATTAAACCAGAAGGGAAATATGGGTAGGTGGAATTTAACTTCATGTGCTCGTGCAGAGTTTAACCCTATGTTATTCATTGATTCTAAATTCCTTTCTTTCTAAAAATGCTCACGTTTTTTTAATAATGATATGAGGGATAGATAGTAATAAAAGACACGGACAAACCTGATTAAGAGCACTGTTTAACACACACCTGTTTTTTGAAATGGTTGTGGTTACTTGTGACCTGTCACAGTAACCAAGATGTACTGTTCAGATGTATTTTAATATGGAATTTTTGGTAATGCGCTTCTGAAAATATAGTTCACAAAGTCTATAAATGCTCTGAGCTTCTTTTCCACATCCCTTCCTGAGATGATAACATTTAAATGCAGTATTTGAGAGAAGTATTTTGGACCTGTTTAGCCACCAGGACGCATTAACATGAAGTTTGCTCTACATACATGCTTTATTTATAGCAAAATATTAATCATTATAAAAAACTAATTTTGCACAGGGATGTCAAATTTAAATGTGCTACACAAATAATAACTTTTGTGCTGAAATTAAGTACCAGATTTTTAAAATCTTAAGTTTAAACTGAGATGTTTATAGTTGGGAGGGAAATATGTGTGTGCATGCATTTGTACATGGATAAGTAATAGTGTAGTCTGGCTTCCTCATTTGAATGAATTAAGCATGTTTCATTTGGTAGGTAGCTAGACCTTGTGGATCACTTTATAGTGACCTACCAGAAAATTTGGTTTTAATACTGGATGTAGGAAACATTCTGGCAAATATAAGATAGCTAATCCCTCATGTAATTTTGTGAAAAACGTATTATTTGCCTTCTGTGCTTTCTATGTGCAGAAGGAATTTGATGCCTCATGACTTTACATATGTATTAAACCCACTAACATGTCTGATCTGGGGCATTCTACTTAGGATGATGAGTACAGCAGCTTCCAGGACCTCCTATAGGCTCTCCAAGGTCAACAGACATTTGGGTAACTTACAGACCATTTGATTACATGCCTTCTGATGATGTAAGAAAGTAATTTCCATCTCCTAGTTAGAGGGAACTGCGCTAAAGGATTAAGATGGCAATCTCCCGTCATGACTTGAAAATGGCTTTAAATAATTTTTACTTAATGAGGTGGTGTGGGACAGTAACTTGGCTTTTTGGAGTAGTGAGACAAAAAGAGTATCTTCTTCATCTACCATAATGTTTTTCTTTTTTTTTTTTTTTTATTATGTGAATTATATTTTATGTACTACACACTATAGAAAAATATTGGGTCAAAAATTTTGGTAAGTCATCAATCCCAGAGGGTATATTTTGCTACTCTAAATCATAGTCCTATCAGTTCTTTTATAAGATCAAAGTGACTCCAGTATTTAACCATTTTTAATTTGGATTCTTAAATTAAACAATTGCAACAATTTGCTTGTAAGTAAAGTTGATTTTCTTTCTCCAAGGAATGCTTCCATCACTACAGCTGATGACACTTTATCACCGTTTATTGCTTCCCTTTCACTCCTGTATTAATGTATCCCCACAGTATTACAGCAGGGTAGTGATACAGTTCTCAGATTTGTTCTTTTGCCTGTAAAGGCATTTTTAAAACATGACTGGTTTCCTTTTTCTTTGCATTCACCAACATTTAGAAGATCAACTTCTCTCCTTTTGTTTCCCTCCTTCAGAAAGTCTCTGATCCAATTTGTCATTGTGTGCAATCTGTCAGTTTAGAATGCCTTTCTGTTTTTTTATCTGGTGTTATATGAATGTAACTGTGTAACACACAAGTGTTATGTAAATATACACATACCTATCTATATAAATATCTGTCATATTTACTTTTATGTTTTTAAAGTGGGGCATTGATTCTGTGTCTTACATTCACATACAACATGCTAGAAATACATGACATAATTCCAGGTGAAAATAACTTCAGAATTTTTCACATGAAGTGGAGACGTAGTAGAAGAATATGAGAGTTCTGTATTTGGAGAACCTTGCAGTACACTGCTGAAATACTTTCATTAGATTTTTAACTCTGAATACTTACAAAAATTTTGCAAATGATGAATAGGAATGTGTGACCTTGACTGAAGTTTGTCCTTCTCTGTGAATGCAGGACTCAAATCTACAGGAAGGTTTGATTACTCTTTTATTAAATTCTCTTTTTATTGCTATCATCATTCTCCATTCAGATTAAGAGTAGTATCTTGAAATTAATACATGATTATTACAGGCAGATTGACTGAAATCAGCCGAGTGTGCATAGATACCCTTTGAATTGTGCTGTTCAGCTATCCTTTCTCTTCTCCCTTCATTTACATTCCTCACTTTCTGGAATGGAAATGTACATAGCCAAGCACACAGGCATGCACAAATATCTCTGTATCTTCCAACTTAGAAGTGAAGCTTGCATTAAGTAGATTGCATAATTGCAAGTATATAAAATGTACATTAAATCCTGTACTAATTTCTGTGTCATTTTTTTATGTCTGAACTTAATTGTTATTCACAGCATGTGATCGAGGCATGTTCATGTTCTGGAGAATTTGATATCCATCATGGTTTGAACCATTTGAAAATGTGATTTTGAAATGTTAATGTTGTTATGAAATAGAAATGGTTTTACCGGATCTGTGTCTTCGTGGCTTCTGGTGTTTTCTGCCTTTCATGTTTTTACCTCCTAAATCTCATTATATAATGACAGCTTAAGCTATTATTGCTTTAAATATTAGTTTTCTTAGAATAAATTGTCACAACTGAGGTCAAGGGAGGTTGATAAGGATCTTCTGTGTCCATAAGCATAACCCATTCCACTGACAACTGCAGAGAAATTTCTCTCTATGTTGCATGTTAGGATTTCTTCTGCTGACAGGTGACTATGTTATCAAGTATATATTCCATAATGATGTCTCAATGGTTTTTTAAAAATTCAGTCATAAAATAACATTATCTGCTATGAAAATGGCAAGATCAAATTTTAATGCCCATTTTTAACTCAATGTTCTTCTTTTCTCACCTTTTAAATCAAATCAGTACTGAAGGTATAATTTTTCTGGAATTGCCTTTCTGCATATAGAATTCTTTTTGAAATCTATGAAAAGCATATGTAAAAAGGGAGGAGAAAAGACGATTGCTTTTTTCAGCAGATTTTGAAACTTTGTAGCACTGCCACTTTGACATGTATTTGATATGTATCTTACAACTGAAATATTTAAACATGTTGTAAATTTATTCTTTTTTTTGTAAACCCACACAGCATTTGAGAGATCTGATATTATCTATAGTTTTTTTTTTTTTCAGTTATGCTGGTTACTATTGATCTGTATTCTGGGTGTTCTAAATATCTAGATTTTTTCATGGCTGATATAACCTTTCTGTTATCTGACTGACGCATTTGCAGGCTAATCACAAGAATCAAATGCACTGGAGCTTTACAGTACTTTGAAAGCTTGGCCCTTCATACCAAACAGTGCATTTGCTAAGTGCAAACCTGCACTGTTTTGGTAAGACAGACATACAGACAGACGTAGATTGGCCTTCCAGTATCAATTCACGTATCTAGTATCTGTAGCTTGCAGAGTGACCACAAGTAAAAGAAACGGTATGTGCTCATGGTCCATACATCGAATTCACAGAGTGTTTCTTTGCTTAATTCAACAGTGTATGACTTTGTCTTCAATAGTAAAATAATAAATAGACAAGACCTATATGTAAATGTGGTGGATTCACCTTGGCCAGCTGTCACACCCCCACCCAGCTGTGTGTTTGCTCTCCCTCTTCAACACCACAAGGAGAGAAAATAAGATGAAAGTTTGTGAGTTGAAATAACGATGGGGAGATCCCTTGCCAGCTACTGGCACTGGCAAAACAGGCACAACTTGGGGAAAATTAATTTACTTTATTGGTATTTAAAAGCAGAATAAGATGGCAAGAAATATGCTGCCCTACCCCCCTTTCCTCAGGCTCACATGTCCTCAGGCTCAACATCTTCATTCTCAACTCCTGTATTTTTTCCTCCATGAGTGGTACAGGGGGCATGGGGAATGACAGTGTGTCCACGACAGTTCCTCCCTGCCACTCCTTTCTCCTCACACTTTTTTTGTGCTAGGTGGGTCCTCTCCATCGTCTGCAGCCCTTCAGGATAAATCTGCTCCGGCATGAGACTTACGTGGGCGTTAGTTCTTTTAAGGAGAATCTGCTGCAGCAGACTCACAGCTCTCTGCAAGTGAGCGTTTCTTCAAGAAATATCCAGTTTGCTCTGGAGTGGTCATCTCCATGGGTTTCAGAGAATTGCCTCCTTTATCAGGGTCCTTCCTCTCCATGGATTTCTTTCTGTCCCTGGTGCCCGGACCACCTCCTCCCTCTTCTTCTTCTCTGATCTTAGAATTTCCAGTGTTCTTTCTCACGTTTTTTCTTTTGCTCCTCACTGCCTGGGCCATGTTTTGCCCTTTCTTAACTATGCTTTCACAGAAGCACCATCTGCTTCACTGGTGAGCTCAGCTGCGTCCTGCAGTGGGTACCTTGCAAGGCAACCCTGACCACTTCTTGCTGACACCAATCCTGCAGCCATCCCCAGAGCCAAAACCTTGTCACCAGCACCCAGTGTAGTAAGATGGAGAGAAAGAACATAAGGGTTAAAAGCCAGATCCACAAAGACAAAAATTTATTTTGGTTTGTTGTGTTCCTTACTGTGGTTAACTTTATTTCTTTTAGTACCAGATCAACTACAGTGAAGTTAATTTGTGATTATCACTTCTCTAAACATTTTCAATAGAGCACTTCTATGAAATACAAACTGAAGGTATTGTGAGGAGGATGTAGAGTGGTTTTTTGATCACTAAAAACACATACAGGGAAATCAAGCTTGTATTTTAAAATTTTTGAAAGAAGGAAGTGGGCAAAGAGCAGTGCAGATGAATGGGTTTTTGGTGTGTATATAGGGTTTAGTGTAGCAAAAATATGTTTCTTACATTAGGGAACGCATGATGTACTTTGCCTTCTCACCCATATTTTTGAATAATCTAATTTTTAAAATTCTGCAAAAGTATTTTTTTCCTTCTTACCTGTTTACTGAACAGCCTTGTTTAGATTCAAACTGTAGTTGAAGTGATGGGAAAGTCTTCTGTCTGAAATTGTATCTTTTTTGTACATATGGGTTATGTTCCTCTCTAAAAAAAGTCTATTTTCAAGGACTTGCATATCTCTACTCTCAACTAGTGAGAGTACAAGTACTGCTTGATTAGCTATTTATTTCTTAAATCATCAGTAACATAATTTGCTAAACAGTGTGAAATGTACCTTTGTTCCTGGGTGACAAGTTGAAGGCCTTGATTGTGCAACAGCCAACATGTGCATTTAATTTTCAGCTACTGGACATCACCTGGCTGCCTGGGCTACTCTGAATTTGCTTGCTATTATTTTTTCATATTTTCACCATGAGATATCTTCTTGAGTCTTTGTGCACTTTCTCATGTAGTTTTGTATCTTACATTGATCAGTATTGGTGCCTTCAAGAAAGCTTGGCTACTTCTACAGAAGCTATAATATCACCTTGGCTGAAGCTTAACAGGAATCTTAAGAAATATTTTTAATTTGTAATTTAGTTATCTATTCAGAAAACAGCTGAATACTTCTCAATTTTATGAACTTAGAATAAACAATTGATTTAGAAAAGACAAGGCTTAATGGGGCTAGACTTTTTTTTTAAATAAAAGATTACAATTTTAAAAATATGAGGAATTCTTAGTTAATAATGAATGAAAATTCAGTTTCATGTGCAGTTTTAAAAATAGGGTATTAAAAATTATTTTTGTCTTAACCAGAGTTCTATTTCCTTTCATAGTGATGTAATAATGTAATTTTCTGAGACGGCTTTTTTTTTGTTTTTTAGTGGTCTTTGCCAGCATAGAAAACTATGGTAATTTAAAAATGGAATTATAACAATTTTTTTAATGATGTACTAAAGTTAACCTTATATTTTATTATTTCAGTTGTTCATGGTGGACAATGGAGCAGATGACTGGAGAATAGCCATGACTTATGAGCGTATTTTCTTTATCTGCTTGGAAATACTGGTGTGTGCTATACATCCCATACCTGGGAATTACACATTCACATGGACAGCCCGGCTCGCCTTTTCTTACGCTCCATCCACAACAACAGCTGATGTGGATATTATTTTATCTATACCAATGTTCTTAAGACTATATCTTATTGCCAGAGTTATGCTTTTGCATAGCAAACTTTTCACTGATGCCTCATCTAGAAGCATTGGAGCATTAAATAAGATAAACTTCAATACCCGTTTTGTTATGAAGACTCTAATGACAATATGTCCAGGAACTGTACTGTTGGTTTTTAGTATCTCACTATGGATAATTGCTGCATGGACTGTCCGAGCTTGTGAAAGGTAAGGTTGGTTTTTTTGTTCTGTTCTTTCTGTTTGTCTTTCTGTTTTTCACTCCTATTTTTCTCTCTTAAATTTTGAATTCAGGGGACCTAAACATTGTTAGAATGGACCTCCCTAGTCCTTGATAATTTGAGTGTTGGTTGGATTGTATTCTGTGACAGACATTGTCAGGAGTGATTTGCCTCTTAATCTGAAGGACTTCTGCAAACATATCTGTGCCCCACTGTTTACTTGTAGCTCTACAATTTTATTTCAGTGTTAAAGACCTGGACAGATACCACAAAATGCCTTTCAGAGTAGTTGTTAATATTCTGCATTTATACCAGTTTTCATTTATTTTCTCTGTAAGATAAATGTAGTGAGGATAAGATAGAAAAATAGCCAGTGAAAATGCTTAACAGGGATGTCTAATTTGAGTTTTATTTGTGCTGAAAAAAAACCAGTGCAAAATGCAGTTGAGGAGTTGGCAAGGTCAGTAAAGGGGAACAGGCAGAATACTTACAGTGTTTATATATATATATATAATATATAACTCTTTCTTTCTTCCAATGAAAATCAGAAGTGCATTTGAGAGTCAGACTTTCAATTTCAGCTAGTTTTCCAACCTCCCTTTACCACAAACTTCAGTGCAGGTGCAGAATAAATAGCTGTCAGTGCTGACAACTTGAAATTGAATGTCTCAAACATGGCTTTAAAAAAAAAAAAAAACTAATGGGCTTATGATTGGATAGGATTGCTTAGGAATATGAGATAGGTTAACTCTAAGAAGACAATTAGAATGATTCTCCATAGAAGATTTAATCTAAGAGCTCGGACAGCTCTTAGATCCTGGAATTGATTTCTCCTTCCTTAAGCTGGAAAATCATCAACATGTTTAAGGCATTTCTGCTGCTGTTTGTTGACCATCTTGTTTTTCCTATTCCTTTCCATGTCTGTCCATTTAGGAGTCAATTTAGGAGAGTTACTTGTGACAGCTAGATAATTCAAGTCAGCAGTTAAATCAAACAGTGTTATGCATTTTTAAGTTACTCCCTNGATGACTGGAGAATAGCCATGACTTATGAGCGTATTTTCTTTATCTGCTTGGAAATACTGGTGTGTGCTATACATCCCATACCTGGGAATTACACATTCACATGGACAGCCCGGCTCGCCTTTTCTTACGCTCCATCCACAACAACAGCTGATGTGGATATTATTTTATCTATACCAATGTTCTTAAGACTATATCTTATTGCCAGAGTTATGCTTTTGCATAGCAAACTTTTCACTGATGCCTCATCTAGAAGCATTGGAGCATTAAATAAGATAAACTTCAATACCCGTTTTGTTATGAAGACTCTAATGACAATATGTCCAGGAACTGTACTGTTGGTTTTTAGTATCTCACTATGGATAATTGCTGCATGGACTGTCCGAGCTTGTGAAAGGTAAGGTTGGTTTTTTTGTTCTGTTCTTTCTGTTTGTCTTTCTGTTTTTCACTCCTATTTTTCTCTCTTAAATTTTGAATTCAGGGGACCTAAACATTGTTAGAATGGACCTCCCTAGTCCTTGATAATTTGAGTGTTGGTTGGATTGTATTCTGTGACAGACATTGTCAGGAGTGATTTGCCTCTTAATCTGAAGGACTTCTGCAAACATATCTGTGCCCCACTGTTTACTTGTAGCTCTACAATTTTATTTCAGTGTTAAAGACCTGGACAGATACCACAAAATGCCTTTCAGAGTAGTTGTTAATATTCTGCATTTATACCAGTTTTCATTTATTTTCTCTGTAAGATAAATGTAGTGAGGATAAGATAGAAAAATAGCCAGTGAAAATGCTTAACAGGGATGTCTAATTTGAGTTTTATTTGTGCTGAAAAAAAACCAGTGCAAAATGCAGTTGAGGAGTTGGCAAGGTCAGTAAAGGGGAACAGGCAGAATACTTACAGTGTTTATATATATATATATAATATATAACTCTTTCTTTCTTCCAATGAAAATCAGAAGTGCATTTGAGAGTCAGACTTTCAATTTCAGCTAGTTTTCCAACCTCCCTTTACCACAAACTTCAGTGCAGGTGCAGAATAAATAGCTGTCAGTGCTGACAACTTGAAATTGAATGTCTCAAACATGGCTTTAAAAAAAAAAAAAAACTAATGGGCTTATGATTGGATAGGATTGCTTAGGAATATGAGATAGGTTAACTCTAAGAAGACAATTAGAATGATTCTCCATAGAAGATTTAATCTAAGAGCTCGGACAGCTCTTAGATCCTGGAATTGATTTCTCCTTCCTTAAGCTGGAAAATCATCAACATGTTTAAGGCATTTCTGCTGCTGTTTGTTGACCATCTTGTTTTTCCTATTCCTTTCCATGTCTGTCCATTTAGGAGTCAATTTAGGAGAGTTACTTGTGACAGCTAGATAATTCAAGTCAGCAGTTAAATCAAACAGTGTTATGCATTTTTAAGTTACTCCCTGCATTCCTTTTCAACTTCTTATAAGGAAAAATACCTGATCTTATAAAATGACTGTAGAAATCATGTTTTTGTAGTTTTATTGTTAAAATGCTTTGTATCAATATTGTTTCCTCATAGTACAGCTAGACCAATAGTTTGAGAATATTCTGAAAATACTATGTTAAGAATGACATATGACAGTTTCAGAATATTCCCCATAGTGGCAGCAAAGGAGTAGACTAGATTTTGACTCAATCTATAGTAGCTGCATTTTCATAAGCATATTTTTGTTTCAGATGTAACTGTCTTCTGCAAAGTCTCTCCTCTTTATCTCATATTCTTCACTTCTCTTCCCACCAGTTCTCTCTCAATACAGTTGCTGCTCAGGAATTCTTGATTGTCTACTCGGGCATTTTCCATACTGTTGGTTGCAAAGCGGCTGTGAATAACTTCAGCATCCATTGCTATCATCATTACTTATAACTGATTGATGATGATGATGGTGACGATGAAATGATAATTTTTTATTAGCTTTTTTATACACGTGTATTCAAAAGAAGCTAGTAAAACTCAGGAAAAATTACTGAAAAATATTTGCTACTGTCTGATACGTGTCTGTAAAACATATTTACTTGTTAGTATACAGATTGCAGGACAAGAATATATATTATATAAGTAGTACTAAAAATAAAAGAAACAAAGATTGCTGCACTGGTTTTCCAGTCAGGGTAGTGAAGACAACACTCTCATAAAGTTTAGATTTTCTTAGTTTGCTTATTTATATTTAGGAAGTGACACACTTCTGCATCACTGTTGTCCTGGGAAGATTATTATTTTATTGGTTAGGTGCACTGAAGTCAGGGTTGCAAAAAGCTAAATTTTCTTCAACTCTCTGCTAAATTAGTACTGGATTTTCCACATTTTAATCTGCAGTTCCTGTCCTTGGATTGACTGTAATAGTTTGGATAGTAGGCTGAATAGCCATAAACTTCTCGAAAACGGAAACAAAACACAACACAACTAAAAGCAAGTTAAATATAGAAGTGAGTGCTAGGTTAATATATCTCTAGCAAAATTGCCTTCTGTCACTGGATCCTAGTCTAACATCCATATTTAAAGAAAGGAAAAAAGTTAATTTTATGTTTCAGAAACATTAAAAGGAATATATTTTGTCTTGCAGAATTAGATACTTATGTCATTTCATGCTAGTTGCACAGCCAGTTTTTTGTGTTTTGCTTCTAGTTTTCACTTGAGGGAATATGTAAGTATTTTGCCAAACAAATGATACTGACCCTGGATTCCAGCTACTGGTCACCCCACCAAAACCATTTAAATTCATGTATGTGGTAAGAAAAAGTTCTCAGAAGAAAACCTCAAAACCCCACACACTGGAATGCTCTTAATATTCTTCTGTCTGAAGTTAAGCATCCCTTTTTTTTTTCCATACTCAAAGGCAGATACAATAGCCTTTTATCATGAGAAAGGACAAATATGGCCACAATAATTTCTGTTCTGTGTAGAAGTCATAGTCCTCAGAAGATGTCTCCCAAGGTTTTTTGTTTAGATATTAAAATGAATTGCTTAGATATTAAAAGTTTAGTTTACACAAATAAGGTACACTTTTTCCCCAACTACTCTTGATTTTTTTCTTAGTTTTAACTCAAGGGAACCTTATTTTTTTTAAGTAGACTATTTTATGTACAAAAAATTATCCTGAAAATGAATTCTATCATTAGGAGTGTTTTCTGCTTGACATATTTATGAAAACATAATGAATTTTGATACATCTAACAGAAATTAGGAATTAGACAGCAGCCTGGTAGCTTTGGTTTGATAAGGGGTGATTTACATTAATAAAATTTGTTGGTGGTAACTGTTTCTTTGCATAATTCTAGCACCATGGTCTAATTTCTGTTATATAGTAGCATTACATAAGAGTTTGCATTAGCAGTATTTCTTTGGTGTATTAAATCATTTAAATGACTATCCAAATTGGAACAAGATGATGGTGGTAAGATATAATAGATTAAAATATTAAGATTTGGGAATAGAGAGGGAAGATTCTCCTTCTGTTCATGTTCTCAGTGAGAAGGGAAGTCACAGTAGGCGGTGTCCTTTATTGTGGAGTTGTGTGTGCTCAGCAAAAGCTGTTGCTGCTGGATGACAGCCTGATATTCAGATTGTTGTTCTATTCAGAGTTAGGTTTTTATTATTGCAGATGATCCTGGGAATAAGAAGGGAGATTGGAAGCCGCACATTTTATAGTAAGGTGACATGGAAGAGCATCGTTATCCATCTCTCAAAAGATAACCTGTGGAGACAGGTCATGGGTTGAGCCAGGAAAGTTGGCTGTCTGAATAAAGACTTCACTGCATTAGTGGTCATCTGACTGATCACTTGATATACACTGAACTAAGACAGGACATGTGTCTTTCTCAGTGCCTTAATGACTGTATAGTTAGCTCCCAGAATGCTAATTATAGCAAGTGACACTTCGGGTTGGTGAGCAAGGTATTTTCCACGATTGCAGTTTAAGGTCATGTATGAGGGCAGAACGTTGTACAGATAATGGTGGTGGACAGCCAGCTGAGTATAAATGGGTTGCTAGGGCTGGAGAGTAATCTAGATGAGGGAATTTGGAAGGGAAAGGTGGGGAAAGCAGGAGGTGTTGCTGCATACATAATGCCTGTTTTGAGGGGAGTATTGCACTGGATAGGTTTCATCTGCCTTCTCATTGCCAGTAGCAGTATATTGCTGTTTGTCATGTGTAGGCTTCATAACGAAAATCTAAATCTTTTATTAGGTCGAACTCAAAAGATGTTTGTGTTTATAACATCTCTGAGGCACATGATCTAGAACACTTATGAGTATATTACTTTCACATTTAAATTATGAGCCCTACAAGCAGATAAATTTTTGCAGTTTCCCATACATATGTTATTACTGAAAATAGATTTGTGCATGGAAATCAGTTGTTTATTTCAGTTAAAATAGAAAAGTTTGGTTTCTCAAGAAAAAGAAAGTTAGTATGTTTAGCATTGTCTTCAAAGAATCTGATGAGTTTCCGTCTACTCTTCTGTAGAATGAGTGTCTCTTTTGTGAGAAGTGAGCTGCTTTTCTAGGTTGTATGGAAGGTAGCCACTCTTTATGATCTGGTTTTTTTTTTATGGAAAGGAAGAAACAATATTGTCTTTGAATACACACATGGATATAATGTGCCCGTGTACCAAGCAGTTTGAACCACAAATGCCCACGTTAGTGTTGGATGTCCAGAACAGATCATGTCACGTGCCTGGCATTTCTGTGGATTTGCAGAGGAGAACTGAGAACAGAACTGGATTTTCTTCTTCCGCAGAGAGCACACTTTTGGCACCATTTGTTGTTCTATTTGTTCGTCTCTTTAACTTCTGGCAATGAAGTCAGTTCAGTTTGAGCAGTTTGTTTTAGTCAGCATTTCTCCCTCTTGTCAGTTTCTGCTCTGTATTCTCTCCTTGTTTTAGCAAAAAACAAACTCAAACAAAAACCACACACATCCGCAAAATCCCATCTGTGTGTGATGGTGAAATCTTTTTCTGCTTTCTGCTCATTTTTGTTTTCTACAAATAAATGTCTGTCTTATTTCTTGGGAATATGACACCATTACAAAGTTTCCAGTAAGCAGCTCACACATGACAACTGGAAGGCAAATGTTAATGATTCATTTGATACAAGCTAGTGGATACACTGACACTTTCAGTTGTAATTCATGAAGGAAAAAATGTTTCTTAGCTATCTAATTTCGTCTCAGTATGTATTTCAGTTCTTTACTTGTCTTGAGGACCTTATATGACGTTGTACATTGCATGCATATTCACAGTGGAATATGGAAATTGCTTTTTGTGTTCTCTGCAGTGCCAGTGTGAAGATTCATATTCTTGGTTTAAAAAAAAGCAACCAAAAACCCCACAAAAACCCCAACAAACAAGCAAAAAAACTCCACCAACAACAAACTAAGCCTGGATATTTAATTTTTAAGGCTATTTTTAGGCTCAGAAGGTCAGAAGCAATGACATATGATTTTCATTTTTTTCAGTCTCATGACTGTAAACAGATCAAATGGTGTTTGTGCGTGGATGGTGCTGGCTGTTTATCGTGGTTCTTTACCTTCCCTTGGCTCACAGCTTGCTGAAACTAGAATGTGCTACTGGCAGCCAGGTTTATTCAGTGGTGGCAAAAGTTAAAAGTTAAATATTCAAAACAACAATAAGCAATGATGACTTGTCATCATCCTGACTCACACCTGTGCTGTGAATGAATGGTTCTCTGCCTACTCATCTACTTTGCACACTGAGTGTAATTTAACTTTAACCTAACTAAACAGTTAGGTTACTGTTTGATAATATTTACATCTCAAAGCAATTAATAACTAAAACCACTTGTAACCAATTGGACTTTTGTTGCAAAATTGTAACTAGACCATCAGATCCATTATTTTATCATACAATGAACAAGGGAATCTATTCACAGAAGTACGCTGGTGAATGTCTGACATGCATAGCCCAGATCCAAAAAAGAGCAATCAATCAAAAAAAAATTCCTTTTCTAGGTGTATCCAGAAGGATTAATAGCTAGATAATGTGTTCTTTTGCTGCTTGAAAACAAAACAGTTATGTATATTTAAGGGAGGAAGCAGATGCACCTGCTATAATGCATGTAGAGTTTGCTATTCTTTTAAATTCATGTTTTCCTTTCCTTTGAAAATGCTGTTTGTGTATTCTCAGCAAAAGAACTTTGGGAATATAAGTATTCAGTTCAGTTTGTTTAGGTTATTAGAATTATCCTTATAAATATGAAAAGTAGCAATAACTGGTGAAGTGTCACTGGATATGGTCATTCCTTCACAAAAATATATCAGGCCAAAGAAGATCAGTGTTTCTGTAATACAAAAATAGCAGACCCAGCTTTGAGGAAGGGAGTGCAAAAGACAAAAAATTAAAAAACACGCAAAAAAAATCTACTTGTTTAATGAAAGAAAAAAATATCTGTCTTTCAGATTAAATAGAGCAAGAAAACTTTTGTTAGGTTAAATTCCCTTTTATTTACAAAGGACTTATATGTATATCAGTTATAGAATAGAATGAGATGGAAAAGCTCAGGTATAGCTCAAAAATGGCGATCAAAATGAAAACTATTTCTCTGAACAGAAAAGTCTGAAAAGAATGAAAATACAGGGCAGTACTTACCTGCTTTCAAGGACAAAAGATTATTTTTTAATTAATCCTAAATCTATAAAACATAATTAAGAGACCAGTCTTTGTTCTAGTCAGTAAGAATGCTTATATGCTCTCCAAATTCTTTCAGATCAGAAAGCAATTCATGGAATTTTTTAAACATTATTTCATTACTGGATCCAAAGTTATGTATTCTGATCCTCATATTTTTAGATGTGATAATTGAATTTTTCATCCCTCTTTTGGCCAGCATTTTAAGCTATTCAGAATATTTTGCTTCAAAATGAGTAAAAACTATTTGCCATAGTACACCAAAAGCAATCTTATAAAATAGGGTCATACTGAAGCAAAAATCAATGTCTTGTCACTTAAAAACAGAATTTGTTGCTCCAATCGTTTAACATCTTTCAAAAGTGCACCCTGAAGTGTGAATGTAAGCTTTTTTACTGGTTTTCGTTTGCTTCTTGGGCAAAGTGAAGAATACAGACCGTGGTTATAATTTCACTGTGAATAAGCATCCGATATGCTGACTGAACTCCAGCCTTAGATATTGAAGAGTGGCTTCTATTGGGAATTTACACTTCAGTCCTAAAAATTCAAATTTATGAAGTCAATATGAGGATATAGATAGTGTTATGGAATTATGCAGTCCAAGGGAATTATTGGTTTTATGTCCGGAAAACTGAGGAGGTGCTTTTTCAATATTTTATATGTTCTTTATTTTCCTTTTCTGTGATTTTGCCCTTTTAATTTGTTGTCTCAATAGCAGATTTGTCTTGTTTGGGTAGTTTTTTTTCTTGAAAACTTCAAAGTCAGCTATAGTTTTTACTACAGCTGTTCTTGAGATAGTGATTTGCAACATCACTTAGAAGTAGTAAGTATTGGTGTGTATCGTCGTTTACACTTGTGTTCCCCAAAACAGTGATATTATACTAGTTCAGAGCTCAGGCTGATCAATCTGGAACATTTCTGATTGAGAAAATAGAACATGAATCTACTTGCAGTTGTTTTTTTCTCTAAACCAGATTGGTATTCAATATTTCTTTTTAAGCCTTTTTCTGTGATAAATGAAATCCACCGACAAAATTCCTGTGGCTTTGCACAAGAGTTATTCACTGAATTGAAGTATATTAATAGAGTATTGAAGGCATCAGTGCAATGTGAATTGGACAAGTATCTTAGGTTATTTAGGTTGCAAGTTTCTAGGTCAGGGGTTGTCTTTGAAATGTGCTTGCACACTGTTCAGCACAGTGGTGTCCAAGAGTAACACTTACATATATGATACTACAGTACTAATAAATGCAGTAATTTCTAGTGAGGACAAAGGGCAGCTAAACACTTCTGAAGGCTAGTGGTGTTCAGAAGAAGATGATACCTTCATGTGTTGATAGAGCAGTTTAAGCCGAACTATTCAATTTTGATGGATGCTGCCTGTGCTGACAGCTTGTGCTGAGAACACTGCCCAGGTCAGAATTATGCCCTGCTAGCTGGCTTGTTTTCCCTGTGTACTCCCTGTCTCAAGTGGAGAAGGCTGAGGCAAGAGCCTCTGTGGTCTCGCTTGCAGAGGGGAGTGTATGTTCATGTGGGTTTGGTGTGGGACCTCCAATGCCCTGTCTGGTAGGGTCAGTGGAGCTGTGCTCCTGTGTGCAGGCACTGTGCTCAGCGCTGCCATCTCACCTCAGGCTGCCTTGGAACAGCCTGGCACTGAACACAAGTCTCTGTACTTGTGCTTTTGACTCAGGGCTTAAGTGTATCTTCTGTTGCCAAGCTTGACAGCAAAAGAGACCAGTCCCTAATCACTGGGAAGGTGCAATGAAGGTAAAAAGTACTCCAAATGTTCTGGAGTAGCAGGTACCTGGATAGGATAAGAATACACAGAAATAGAGGGTGTCGGTGCCGTGGGGCTACAGCCTGGTTTGAAGCCTGGTGCAGAATCTGTCGAAACCAGTGGGCTTTTATTAGCTTAAAATCCTTTGATGATGAGTCCAAAATGATTGCATCTGCCTGTGTAATCATGCAAATTGTGCCAAGTTGTTCGCATGAGCCTTGGGTACAAACTTAAGTATCAGTATCAGAAATTGTACACAGGCCTGAAAATTGGTTTTGCAATGTTTTGGTTTTTTGTTTGGGGGGGCTGTTTTTAAAAATTTTATTTATTCCATGAATTAACTAAATATTTATGAATAACTTTGACTTGCAAAACACTACTTAAAATGTTAAAATAGCTGTAAAAACTACTATATGCTGTCTTTAAAACAGTAAAATCTATTCTAATACATAGACAAGAATTATTATCATTAAAGAATTATTATTATTAAATCTGTAACTGCAGAACAGAAGATTTTTATTAATATTAGTGTTAATGTGGTCTTCTATGACAAGCGTGGTCAGCTGAAAGTGTAAAAAAGGATTCAGTTAATATGAAGTGAACGGGATTCATATTGCAGGTATGCCAGACTTCAACATTGTGTGTCCCAGGCATAAGAGTGCAATGATACATTGTTCACCAGTTCTTATTTTGCTTGATGACATTATAAAGTAGGCCACTGGTCATGTTAAAGAATATCTTAATACTTATAAACTTGAGGAGATACAAATGTAGTTGCGTAGCATTTATTTTGTCTCATTAGACTGGCTGCATTAAAAATATCTTGAGCTGTGGGCAGTTTTGGAGTATGAGGCAGAAAGATTTTAAAAACCTGGAACTTGAAAGCTGTGTGTAGGACTGGATAAATAAACTTAATTTTTCAAAGATCAGGATTTTCTATAAGGCTGGAATACTAAAACTTGGCTTTTCCACGAGCAGCTCTGCAGTCCAAGGGCTTTCACTTACTACACCTGTGCTTCATTTTTCTTGCCTGTAGTGCTGCAATCCCTCTTTTGCAGCAGGTTATTCGTGCATCTTCAACAGGTACAGTGCGACCCTACAAGCAAGATATACGCAGCTTGAAAGTGCAAAGCCATTTTACTTACGAGTAAGTAAAGTAAGTAATTTACTTACGAGTAAGTAAAATATACTTTTTTTTTTTTTTTTTTTTTTACTAGTAAGTAAAATTTAAAAAAAATTTACTAGTAAGTAAAATATCCAAAAGATTAAGCTGGATTTTAGTGGACTACTAGACTAAACATTAGGATACTCACTAGCCCAGTAAGACACCAAAAGAGGTTTTGCTGGCCATGCAGAAGTGAGTAAAGAAGGCAGTAAAGGTCTGTTCTCCACAGCTCCCTTTGTGCTGCTGAATAGCCGCCTCTTGCCATGCTGCTGTGGTATTTTGTCCAGATATGTTTTCTCCAGATATGGATGGATGATCCTCTCAGCTTCCAGTGAGATCAGCCATCTTGACTGCCCCTCTGGTTTTTTTTTTTTGTTGTTTTTTTGTTTTTTTGGTTTTTTTGTTTTGTTTTTGGGTTTGTTTGTTTGTTTGTTTGTTTTTCTTTAGGACTTCACCTTTCTGCATTGGGAATGACCTTGAATCCTTGAGCTATAGACCATACCTCTCAAGAAGAGGGGATACAGTTTCTTTTAGTTAAAGCAAAAGTTAGTGATTATTACCCTAGGCACTGCTAACACATGTATATCCATTTTATAATATGATGAAACACATCTTGCTGGTTGAGCACATCAGCTGAACTTGGATTTTATTTCTGTTATCTTTAAATCCTTTTATCTTTAGTTAGGTATTTCTTTCATAAGAAACACCCAACAGCAGACTAGGAAAGATACAAAGGACATGTTTTTAAAGTAGTGAGCTTCTGGTCATTGCACAGTACAGCAAACAATGGAACAGAAATGTGACTAAAAATCTTTAAAAGTTTGAGACTCAGCTGTCAAAACCTATATGGTTCAACCTGTACCCTGGTGATCTCATAAGGTGTTAGCTTCTGCCATGAAAAATCCATGTTCAGTAAGGGGTGCTGATTGAATAACTCTTGATAAATTATTCAGGAGTTAACAGTTCTGTGATATGAAAGTGTATTTTTTTAAATAAGACTTTAACCAGTACGTAATTATTATCTGTAAAATCTGTTATCTTTTTAATAAACACAAGAGTTCTAAAGGAGCAAAGCTGCTCACTTGGTCAGCTCTGGCAAAAAGTACAGCAGAGCATGACAGGTATTTTGGTTATCATCAGTTGTGCCAGCAGGGTCAGTTGCTTTGTTTTGAATTCAGTAGTTGTCTGCAGTACACCTGAGGGAGGAACTTGGCTGTGGGTTTGAAACACATGCCTCACCAGCTGCTGGGCTTGCAATGGGGCAGGAGAATGTGGAGTGTACTCTGGTGCAGGTGCTGTTTGGAAGTGCAACCATCAAGCTTCAGGCTTGCTTTTGGTAGCTACAGAAGGATGGCATTAATCTTTATTCCATGTTCTTCAGTCACTGCATTCTTTGTTGTTGTTGTTGTTGAATAACCTGAATTTACCAGTCTGTAGATACTCTAGTTTAATTGGCTTGACTTGAGAATTGTCCAGAATATATACATGACCTTAGTGTCAGTTCAGGAGCTGGACTATGCATTTTTGGGGCAGGCAGTATTACATGGGGAAGACAACTTTGCAAAATATTTACATTAAGTAATAGCCTTCTAATAAAAACAGTGTATCTTTTCACTGCATTTCAGAAAGAAGATACTTGGTGTTCTAATTCCTTGAGTTAAAGGTGACCTCTTATTATTTTGTATTGAAAAGAATGCAGTGGATGTAATTGGCAAAGCTTCTCACAGTCTGAAATCAGAGATACAACATTCCCTAAAATTGAACAGAGATTTCAGATCAAGTACTCATGCCCAAATGTCTTTTCTTTTTAACTCTTTTTTTAATCATTCATCTTTTCAGAAAATCATGATACACCTTCAGACTAATGAGCTTCTAAAATTGTACCTGACTGTTCAAACTTTGATGTTAAATTGCAGTCTTTTGCAGCAGATTCTTTCCAAGGTGTTTAAAGGCAAATTATATGTTACATTTAGTTAATTGAACACCTTGATACTTGTCAGCTCTCAGTAATACCTTCTGCATTAATTTTCTTCCTTTCCCAAGCCTACAAGGATTTAACAAAAAGTGTACATGATAGTTCTTAATAATACTGCTTTTAGAGTGGTATTTTCTCCTTGCAAGCAGATCAGTTGCCTTCCTTGTTCCTTGTGTGCTGGGAGGCAGAAGACCTGCTGACACAGTCAGTGTACCTCAGCAGGACACCGTTGTCCTTCAGTGATTGTATTTCTGATGTGGAGTATGATTTCTCTTGATTTTTAGAAAATCACATCTAGCACAGATAATAGGCCAAGAAGCAGATCCTGTATCCTGAGCTAGTATGTGCGAGAGGCACAACAATCTGTACCAGGAATTATACATTCTATCAGTTTATTTTAGTTTTGTTTTTTTTTAAAGGAAAACAAAAATTTAGACTACAATAATGTTAGCATGGTATTAGTAGGATCAACCCTAGCACTCTTCCATTACTGAGGTAAGTGGAAGTAGCCTTTTTGGTAGTATAGAACACTGGAGTGAAGGTTTTAGTATACCAACAAAAGTATGCTAAATATATACAAATAATTTGTAAATTCACAAAAGCAATACACAGTGCATTTTTTGTGGCAAACTGCATTATTTGCTGACAAAGAAGGTGTTCTGTTTGTTGAAAATAGCATGAGCTAGAGAATCCAACCTACAGTTCTGTTGTGACCTTGACCAAAGTCATTTAAGCTCTTTGTGACTGTGTCATACATAGAATTATATTTACTGCTATTGCTTGGTGTGATGTCACTATTCTAAATAACAAAAGTTATTTGAATTTAGTGAGCAAAGGATTCTACTAAAGTGTCATTGCAGTGCTGATGTTTTATATTGTTTCAAATTATTGTACAGGTAGAGATGCAATCTAGATATACTCTTTCTGAGAAATCAGGTGAGAGGTATGAAAAGAGAGGAAACATTAATTCTGCATGCTTACATTTTTCTTTCTCATGCTTTTGGGAAGGATATTCAGAATACATAAACTATTCCCTGCTGAAGTCCTTGTGGCTGTACCACAGCTCCACACGTACCTCTCTAGTAAGGACTCCAAAATCTGGAGGACAAATTGACTGAAGCTGTACATCATGGAAAAGAAAGACTCTTGTATTTTTCAGGGATCTTTAATCCATATAGTTGGAATTTTTTTTCCTCTCGCCCTTTAAGGGAGTCACAACTAAATTTTTGGAACTCAAAGGATGCATCTAGAGAAAATCAAGGGATTTTTCTTCTAAACATGAAAGATAATTTTTCTTTTAGTCACATGAGTTCTCTGAAAGGTAACACTCAAATGTAGTTGAATTCTTACAGAATAATTTTTCTGTGTATACATCTGTCTATCTGTCTTTCTATCTGTCTGTTTATCTATCTACAACATATACTTGTTTATAAATTTTTAAAATGAAAGTTTTTTAGCTTCAGACATACAGCTTAGGTATAAGGGGGCCCATACTCTACTCAAATGAGACCATCATCTACAGTTCAATGTCTAGTTTTTCTTTTCCAAACCAAGTATGCTGAGATCTCAGACTTGTTTATTCTTTAATGTCATGGACTTTTGCTAATGTTGACATGCAAGAAAGTTATCATTATTCATTTAAAATGAGGGGGGGAAATAACCCCAAATAAATAGTCTCTTTGTGTTACTTTTTGTGATGCTTTCAAGTTAAAATTTCAGATACTTTTTATGAAGCAAGACGGCTGACACAGTTAAAATACCATAAAAGTTGTAGCTCTCCAGTCACATTTGGAGTTTTTAAAAATGCTTGTGATTTTTTTTTCCAACTGGATTGAGCTTTTCTTGTATTTGTAAAGTCTTGCAAGTCAAACAAGTGAATGGAGCAGGCTTAGTAGCTCCCTAAGAGCACCATCCTTGCTAGAAATAGAGCTGGTTGTGCATATTACACTTTCTTCCTATTTGTCCCATCAGTTAACTCATCTCATCTCTAGGGCTAAGAGAGCACTGTAAATTAGATTTCAAGTTTGTTTAACATTTGATCTTCCAGCCTGTTGTTGCAATTTAATGTTAATTATGTTGACAGCCTTTCTGAGGCATTCAACATTCTGAAAAATGAATAATTAGTAACAGTTAAAATTAAATCTAGTTTTCCTAACAAGCCAGTATAGTTACAGACAGCAGTCCCAAAGTTGAATGTTCCCACTGTGTACATCCTTAATTAAGCATGACCCCTGATCGTGTGCTTGCCTGTCTAAACCTTGACCAAGGAACTGAGTTGAAGCATGAAAGTCACATAGATAACTCACATATCTACTCTGTGATTCCCATAGAATTTGCCAGTGGTGTAGACAATAGACATTAGATAACTTCTGGTTTATTAAAAGATTCTTCCAACATGTTCTACATATAGACTCTAACACACATGCTTCAAGTGTAGATAGTGCAAAAGGTAAGTTCTGTTGCCACACCATCCAGAGTACTCCCCTCCATTCAAAACAGAGTGAAAATATGTGGGGTTTTTTAAATGAAAATGTCATCTGCTCAGGTTCCTTCAGAGCACATAATTTCATTCTTTATTCAGTGCTTCATTGAAAGCAGTTAAAATGCAGTCAGAAAGTCTTGAATGAAGGCCAAGATATCAGGCAACAAAATGGTTTTGGTAAAAAAAAAATCAGTAGAAACTATTCTGTCATGTTCATAGTCTTTAGAGAAAATAGTACAAGATCCTTTGGTTTTGGTAAATGTTTGTCATTAAAATGAGGATGATCCCTACAAAAGTTATTCTGTCCTGAAAGCAAATGGCAAACAAACTGAAAATGCAAGTTTTTTTGCCTGACAAGCAAAATGTCAAATTTTACTCTTTTAATGACAAAACGGGGGGAGAAAAGTACAAGGTTCAGACTTCCTATAATCTCACACTGACAGTATAAAAGAGTTTGGTGACAACATGTCAAGGTCTAAAATAGAGCAAAGAAAACCGTAATTGCATCTAGCATATTTAACATATTACGGTGAAGGTCTCTTAAGCTTTTTCTTTTTGGTTGCATTTAGGTGGGCAACACAGCTGTCTTCAAATGTGACACTGCAGAGGTCTGTATAAGCAAATGAGGATGATGTTCCTTTATTACCACACCAGAGTAAAGTACCACATGTAGCCCTATGACCTTTTTTCCTAGCCTATCTGAAATTATGGTATTCTCTCAGCTTGCATTTGCCTTGAGGAGCTCGTGGCAGAAGTTCATCCTGTAGCTGGTCTGTGTAAATTCACTCCACTGTAAGACATATGGTAACAAAATCACAGGAATGTCTTCTGTGTAGATAACCTTTCTCAATCCCTGTAAATGAACATCTCTACGTTAATCACAAAAATTTACTCCAAAGTATTTTCCTAGCCTTCTGATTGGTTTGACGAAGAGAACAAAATTTCAAAAGGGACAACCCTGAGTTTTTTTCCTTAAATATTGACAATCTCATGCTGAAGTTTCATACATAAAAAGTAAGTGGAAAATATTTGTTACAAGTGCTTTCTTTGTTTCTTTTCCCATAAAGCAATCCATAGTTATGTTTTTATACTTTATGTTTCAGAAAATTGAATGTCGTCCCCAGTACTTCACTAATGAACTCTTAGTGAAATCTTGACAACTTTCATCTGTTTCTCAAAAGTACACAGACTTCGGGTTTGGAATTGTCTTTAGAAATATTCAGTAAAATCTGTTTCGTTTCAAGCAGTAACTTAGAGAATCTAAACTGTAAATACAGTCATTCCTTTTTATAAAAGAAATTAAAATATAATCAACAATAAGTTCAATTTGGCTGATTTAAGTTAAGCATATAGCTGCAGCAGTGTTCATGATACAGAGTGTTAAACTGGTCCCCAATTCTGAGGAACTCAATGAAACTTGCACTGACTGCAGCCTTCTGCTGTGATCCAAACAAATTAAATTCTGTCTAGATTTTTTTAAATGTTTACTTGTAAGTTGCTGTCCTATTTAAATCAGTTTTATTCTCCAATTTATCTAGAACATATATTTTAATGAATCCAGTATTCTGTTTTTCAGTTCTAAAGGAAATGGAATTGGCTTTTTTTTTTTTTTTTTTTTTTTTTTTTTTAGTAATCTGTTCCCAATGTCCATTACATTAGAGAACTTGCATATGTTGGTAAAATTGTTGATATCCTAATGAAATTCAGACAAAAAACTCCAAATCAGCAGGCTTTATGACCATGAGCTTGTACTTCATTTCTTTTTATAGAAGGCAATACATGAGCTACAGAACTAATAAATTTTGTGATGATAAATCAGTTCCACTAGAGAAAAATGCCTTCAGAGTGCCTTGTTTGTCAGAAAGTCTTTTTGAAGAATTCAGCATAATCTTTGGTATATAATTTCACCTCCTCCTGTTTTCTCCCCCATAAAAGGATAACTTTTACCTAGTTCTGCTGTTTTATGTCAGAAAAAAAGGTATGTTTCATTTAAAGTTTGTAGTGATTAATACTATTTCTACTTTCTAAAACTTCTATTTCTAAAGTTCTTCTTTAGCAAACTAATTCAGAATCTTTAGATGGCAGTTGATTCTGATAATCTCAATTAAAAAAAAAACCTTTCCTCCTCCTGAGAGGGGCTTAGGTATAAAATAGTAACCTGGTCTCTCCAGAGGAAATGCAAAATGCATGATAAGGGAAAATTTTAGAGGGGTTAGAATTAGTTGCCAGTGAATATAATGAATGATTCACAGTAGAGCTCATTAAGAAACTCTTTGATTTTGAATGATTCATAGTTCTATCATAACACAGCTTTAACCATTGCTTTTGTGGACCTTGAAAAATTAAAGCAAACTTTAAAAATAAAATGCCTTCTTATTGTATTGACAAATTTTAATGATTAGACTTTGTAAAAAATATGGGTGTAGGTAAATATGGAGGCATATCTTTTAAAATAAGCATAAAAAGTACTGAAAAATGCTTGCTTATGTCACTTTCGTTTCCTTCTTTCATTTTCATATATTTTAATATCACATTAACTGCGTATTTATGGAAGCTTATTTTACAGAACAATTTCTGATAAAGATAATATACAGAACTACAGAAGGAGCAGCTCTTGGATATTTCAGATTTGTCTAATAGTCAGTATGTTTGCAGTCACTGTCCTTTCTGGATTACTTGTTGAATTTTGCTTTCAAAGCAGAGTTAATGTTTACACAAAGTGTGGCTTGTCAAGGATTTTAACATATTCCTTTTCTCAGCTTCTGTCTCAAGCTTTTCAGACACTATGTCTCTCCACTGGATTAAAGAGTAATTTTAAATTTGATTTTAAATTCAAATAGCTTCAAAAACATATTCTTAGATACTTTGACAGCCTGTATCCTAACAGGTAGAAGAGTGAGATGAAGATGCTGATGTAAATCAGCTTTGTGCCTAAGAAGAGCATGACAACAAGTTCACTCCCCATGGTCACTGCTCTCCTTACTAAGCTGCTAAAGTAACAAAAGGGTATCAACTACTCATTTTTCCTGTGCTTTGTGGAAAGCCTGATGTATTGCTTGTTCACTAAGAAGTTTTTCCATGTTGCTTCATGTATGGGTACTGTTGCATTTAAGAGGCTATTTTGCTTCTTTGGGGTATGCCATTATTTTTGGCAAAATGAAGGATTTCAGTGTTATGCAATTTTTTAATGTCTAATTTAAGAGAATGACTTGTAAATATGTGTGTCATTATAGAGGACTTAGAGTTCATTGGGTTTTAGCCAGAGCTTTGGGCATACAGGCTAATCAAACTGTGAAGTTGGGAGCTGAGAGCTCAGAAGGTGAAGGCCACCAAAACAATCATAGCTGTGACAAAAATCTTAGCTTCATCCAAAGAGTCTGTCAGAGAGCTATGAAAAATTAAAATGTGATATTTCATGTCCAAAAAACTGAGGCCAAAAATGGTATGCTAATAAGGTATTTTATGCTGTGACCAGTTGTGCTTTGCATTGGAAAAGATACTAGTGTGTTTATTGTGAAGACCAAAAACTGACATGTGATCATGGAATTGTGGAGCACACTGTAATGCATGTGCCAAAGTCCTTGAGTAAGGATACTTACTCATACCATACTGTTCTGGTGCTGATTGCTCTTCCTGATCCAGCAACTAATTCCAACCATTAGAGCCTGATTTTGCCTCTTAAAGCTTGAGCTATATGAAGCATGCTTAGTTATTCTGCAGAGTCTGGGTGTGTATGTAGGAACTGGGAAAGGCTGGAGAGTTGAGTTTTTAAAATCTAAAGGCACTTCTTTGAAATGTGCAAACTCTTTTTATTGGTGACAGAATATTATCAAATGTAAAGCAACAGAGCTGAGAAAACTGAATTCCTGAGCCTACTCTACAACATGAAGAAGATAGATCTTTCTGAAGGAAGACAGTCTGAACATACTAAAATGTGTTAGTCCAAATACTTAAGATTAAGCAGAATTTTGTACAAAGAATAATTAATGTAAATCTTTTGAAATTAGAAGCTTCAGTCATGGAACCTTTGTGCCAGCTGCTACTGTTAGTCCCAACTTTCACCTCTGAGAGACACAAAGGTATTCCTACATGCCTTACTTTCTGTTCTGTTAAACACATTTAACTTTATTAAAATGAGCCATGTTTAGGCACAGTGAACCTAATTGTTTTTCAAAACAGTCAAATTATATGTTTAAAAAGCACATCTGTAGGCAAAGCTCAGGACTTTTTGTACAGCTTTTCAAGAGCTTTAGGAATATTCATTATTCTGCTGAGTCACAACAAGTCACAACTTCAGTTATGCCACTGCAGGAACAAAATAGTTTGAAACTGCTGAAAAGAACACAGTGGGAGTAATACGCCTGTAGTGGGGGATGAGTACCAAAACTGGGGCTTGAGGAGAGGTGGGTGTGTTTCTTAATTGAGGCAAGAAAAAAATTCTTCTTAAACTCTGAAAACTTTGATAAGACACATTATTGTTTTCACATAGTCAAGACCTTCGGAAGCAGTAGTTACCCCTTTATTTGCAGGGGTAATACGTTGATATATAGATACTGAGCTCTCCTATCTTTACTTCTGTTCTTTCTAGTGGATTGCTGTCTGTCACAAATTTAAAGCTTTCCCAATTTCCCGATACTTACAGAATTTATTCAACAGATTCTCCTTAACATTCTTTAAACTATTATTGAAAGCACATTAAAAAAAAACAAAAGGTCAGGTACTTTTAAGGAGCTTCAGCAGCTTTTTTTGCTTGTAACTGAATGGCTTCTCTTGGAAAGATGGAAAATCTTCCCATCTACTACAGCTGCAGAAAGGTATACTGATTTAGCAGAGCATTAGCTCTCTACAGCACGATTGAAGACAAGGCCTCCACCAGTGGAGAACAAATAAAAGCTTGGCACCCTTAGTAAAAATGGCAATTAATCCTAATTTCTCTACTGGTGGGTTATCTGTGGCTCAAGCATTGATGGGTGGGTATCTGACAGAAGCTAGGGGTAATTTTATGTCTTCACTCTTATATTTAAACTATATTGTATATTAAAAAGTACTGGTAAAATTTCTTAAAACATGCTATCTCACCCTCTGATTTTGTGTTGATGTTTCTCTCCTATGTCCTTTTGTTTTCTTTTAGATTATATTTTTCGTTCGTTTTAGCAAATAATTTACACTAATTACATAGAATACTTCACATTTCTTGGTTTTATTAGCTCTTTGTGAATATCCTGAAAATGCTTTTAGCAGAAAAACCATGAACATTTTTGGCTGTGGTAGAAGCAACCCAGTCAGCTGACTCTTACCCATTACTTTTGATCGGGTTCACAATTGCTACTGTTGTGAGTCAGTCTGTTCCAAGTGCAGGCATTTGTTGTGGTGTTTCATACTTCCGTTAAACAGTTATTGTCACAAGAACATTTTTGCCGCTCTTCATAAATATTTGGGGGACATCAACAGAAGTGTTAGAAAAAAGATAAGGAGTGGCATATGTTTTTCCAAGCTTCTGATCCTAAGCCCATCAAGGCAGGCAAAATTTCTTCCATTGACTTCATCACATTTGGAGTCAGCCCCATTCCTTCCTTGTCCCATTATGGTTTTCTTTTTTCCTTTCTTTTAAACAGGAGGAAGGGAGAAGGAATGCAAAGACATCTCTGCTATCATCACAGATAAAATGCTTCCAGTACCAACCATCTAACTAAGACTAAAAAGGCAATTAGTAACAGAATGGTCTGATACTGTGGGGGAGCTCTAATAGGTGGTTAGATCAATCACTTTCTCAACAGAGCCTTGACAAGTTTCTGATTTACTGGGATAAGCCTGTTTCCAGCTGTTAATAGTCTAAAAGATTTTAAGGTTTGACAAGAAAAAACTCAGCCTGAATTGTCATTGCCAGGACTTTCTTCTTGACTGTGGTAAAAGCAGGCCATTTTCTCCCCTGCAGAAATGGTCATCTTTTCCATCATTTTTAGTTCTTTCCTTGACTTGTTCAAGAAGGCAAAACCAAAGATAGCAAAGTTCTCAAAGGCTGTTCATGGAAGCAAGAGTAACTGAATTGAAACTGCTGAGTGTGAATTAATGCACCTGTGGTCAAGCTAAATGTCATACTTGATTACTTTTTATTAATCTGTTTTTAAGATGAATGTGTCTTAGATGTCCAGAATGTGATAATTATGTGCAACTAAAAATCAGATGTTCTACCAATTAAATGAAACTTAATCATATACAAACAGGGAAGGGAAGCAGTACTGATGATCATGACACCCACAGTGAAAGCAGAAGAGAGACTGCTGTTTGACAAAGAATTTGGAATATTTCTTTGACAAACAAAGCCACTGCAGTATTGTCGCCTGAGGAATATATTTATATTTTTCTGAGATGAGTTGTAAAACTCCCACTCAGTTTGCCTTGAGAAGGAATTGAGCTGTGCTATTTTTTCACAAATATAATCATTCAGCTATTTTTGGTTTAAATCAAAGTGGTGTCAAGACTTATATATGCTGATTGGTGAGAACTGGATAGTGGTGTTTCACAGGATGATGATTGCCTGCTGAATAGTGTGTTCCAGCTGCAGCACTGCCTGGCTGCTGACATATCCCTTATTAGAAAAGAAGTGTGATAAATAATTCTTACGCCTATGTGACTTCAGCCAATGATTTTTGTACACTGCAGGAATACATAGCTTTTCTAAATGACCCTTTATTCTGCAGCTGTGTGAGGCTGGGTGTAATCAAGAAAATCAAACTATATATAGATGCAGTTAAATACTAGTTCTTATCTTCAAGTGATTCACCATCTTTCTCATGCAAGTTTTTATTGATTAAGAATAATAGGCTTTAAATATTTACATGAATATATTTGTCATTACTAATTTTAAAAATAAAAAAATTATGAAAATAAAAACCTTTATATAAATAAGAATTAATGACAACAAATCTTCCATTTTAGAATTTGGTTGGTAATGACAAAATTCTGCTTTGTGTGAAACTTGTCACTGAAAGGAAATCTTTGGGTTTTTTTCTTTAATTCTGAGTTTTCAGGTTTCCTAGCTTTTCATGGTAAAGTGTTTTCCTGTTGGATTTCAGAAGTTTCAGATATAGAGTGAATGGATACTTTAGGAAAACTGCAGTTGAATATTGGAATGTGTTACATCCAAGCTGTCTTTCACAGTTCAGCTGGAGTGAGGAGATGTTTGTAGTGGCTTATGATGACTGACAGTGAGTGAGAAAGCTCTGCTCCAGTGCTGGTGTTTTTTTCTCTATAATGGCTTTTTTTTTCTCTATAATGTCCACTGGGATTGGCTCTACTGGGGATAATCTCAAAGGTGAAGTGAAAGATACAGTTGTAGGAATGGCTTTTATGAGGTTTTCTGGTGACTTCTAGTGCCACACAAAAGAAATGCTCTTAGAGAAAAACATGAGAAAGTTTAACTTCTGTTGTGTCCATTTTGCTATTCCCTGCATAAATGGAGAAGTTCACTCTTTGATGCTGGAATAACTTTGAAAGCAAGTCTAAAGGCAGTGGGTTGATTTCTTTCCCCCTCCTCAAAACAAAGCAATTTAAATGCCTCTGGTGTTAGTTTTTAGCAATTTCCATGACTGTACGGAGATGTAGTAATAACTTTTTAACCTGGTTGTGGACACAGAGTAGCAGAAGACTGTCCTGGCTTTGCTGGTTAAGGCTTGAGTCCCAAGTGATAGTGGTACCTAGTGACTTAGTAAAGTACTTGGAAATCTATGCTGACACAGCTGTAATCTTATGAAAATCCAAAGCATGTAGACATGTACCAGAACTGCTAACCATAGAGATTCAGAAATCTTAATTGAGGTTACAAAATATATGAGACAAGATTAAACATTCTTAAAAATATGTCAAAGAAATTATAGGATTATCATGAGTGTGATACCCTTTTATATTGCCTCAATTTTTAACTGGAGAAGTCAGATTTTTAACTTGAGAAGTCAGCCCTTCAACTTTCCATGTACAGATGCAAGAGAAAAAGTTTTTCAGTTTTTTTTAAAATACTAAATTAGGCATATTAAGTAATTCATGTGCTTTACTGTGCTTGAGCAGTTGCAGCAATAGGGAGGACACAAAATAGCCTTTGTTTCTCAATCACAGTAACTTCATTCATAAGTACTGGTGGTGATTTTTAAGTTAAGCATGCAACGTTTGATTGCTGAACTATAGCCTTAAAATCATAACTAGGTGAAATACTCTGAGTAGGAAATCAAGGAGGCCTGAGCTAACAAGATAGAAACGTTTAAACTGGTCCTTGAATTGTGCTAACAAATATTGATGTAGATGACTTTAATGAATAGTTGATCTAAGGAACCTGAATTATCTCCATGTCTCCAATTAAACTTGAAAAACTTCTGATGTGCTTTTTAAAATTTATGTCACCTTTTTTAAAGAACCTATGTGTAGGTTGGCTTGTATGTTTTCTGACATGGGTAAAGGAGGATAAGTGGATAAAGACTCCCATTATCTCTTCCCCATGTCGTTCATGACTTAAGAAAATAGTTTTGATATTCCTTATAGGTTATTTATTTCTGGAACTTAGTGAGTTGTCATTGAATGTTCTGTTTTCAGTCATATGAAGCATGGAAATGGCCAGGTTCAAAATCCAAAGAGAGGCATTAAAGAAATGTATTATAAATATTTATGTGGGCAATTATTAATATTTGCCTGAGTTTCTAACCTTAGAATATACTGTGGCTTTAGTACCCTTATTGTCTCCATATGAAGCTCATCCAGACCATATGGATCATATCTCTTGCTTAATACTCTTTAGGGATTAGAATGATAGATACGCAGGCTTTCTTCTTGCCTCCTGGATGAGACAACTGTGTTTCTCTCTCTGTATCCATATATTTCACAGCTGTTACTTGCTACGTTTGTTAAGTGGAGACTAAAATCCCTAACATTTAGTGCAGACAAAAAAAAAAACCAGTGTCAGGTTGTGTTTTGCTATATGCAAAGCTCTGTGGTCATGGGTTAAGTCTGCTGTTCTCTTCTTCAGCTCTTTTTGCAGTTGTGGTTATCATTGTTTATGTCCTTAGGACCTCCAAATGTGGCCTTTTATTACATTTTTCTAGGCTTTTTTCTAGGCAAAACAGAAAAAGTTGTATAAAGTATGTGAGAGACAACACTGACACCAGGAGAGAGGAAAATACAGGTGAAATGTGGAACATGGACTTGATTGGAGTGATTGCTGTGGACTCTGGCAGTCAAAGAGCTTTTATGTTATTGTAATCATCAGAGGATAGGTGGGACTTTGAAGAGTATTTTGCAGGCATTTATGGCGAATATCTTACAAGTGTGAGAACAGGGAATTTCCTGAGAGTGCCTATGTGCTTGCTCTGCATTCTTGGTCCATCACGGAGACTGCGGTCGGGAAAGGAAGGAAACAGCAGCAGTTATTTCAGTTGTGGGAAGCAGGTTGTTTACGGATTGTGAACTAATTAAATAAATGGCCCTCTGTGACCCCCTGTGAGACACGGGTTTAGGGACTGGCTAAAATAATACCCTTGGGGAATCTAACAGCATTTAGTTAACCTGAGGCTTCACAGCAGCTGCAGGGGTGATTGCAACCTTGAGTCTGCAGTGGCTGCTGCAGATAGTCTCTATGGCAGAGCTGCCCTGTCCAGGGAGCAAAATTCCACCTACTTTAAGCTATTAGGCATTTTTTTCCTGCCACAGAATGAGTGGTGACAACAGGTTTTTAAACATAAAATTTCTATTAGGTATATATGTCATACTTTCTCTTAGGTATATATGTCATGTGAAGACAAGATTATTTACCTACGTCAACGGTTTTTGGAAGGGAAAAATGAACATAGTCGACTATAATATTGAAACTAAGTCAAGAAATGCTGCACCATGAAATTTCATGTAATAGCTCACTTAACACTAAAGGGAGTTTTTGCTATATTTAAGGTAAACATATTTTGATGGTGAAAAATACAATGACATACTTTTTTATTTACCTTGAACTTGTAGAAGGAGAGGGAAGACCACAGGTTGTCTTAAGTCAGCATTATGTGTTAGTTTAGGATTGGATTTCTGATCATAGAGTTGGGTTGCATTCAGGCCAAGGATATGAAGATGTACTCTGCTGTCTGGTTGTGCACATAACCTTTTCTAACTCTCATATTTGCCTCAGACTGCAGCAACTATGGTAGACTGGTGTCTTATGCTACTGCATAGTATTCCTGGACTTGTACCCCTGGTGAAGAGATTCTGTTAAAAACAAAGAGATTTCTGCTACTTTACGATAATAACCAAATACTGAATTATAAACCATTTCTACTGCTGGTGCTATTTTTATACCTTCTGATTCATTACTGCTGATATAGTTGTATTTGAGTTATGTTTAATTCCTTACAGCTGCTTTTAAAATGAAATTGTATACAAAAATGGTTGTATGGACCAGCTAATGCATTTTTTTCTGAGAGCACAGTAGTTTAACAAATGTTTTCATGATAAAGAAATTGTTTTCTTCTTCTTTTCAGATACCATGACCAACAGGATGTTACTAGCAATTTCCTTGGAGCAATGTGGTTGATTTCAATAACTTTTCTATCCATTGGATATGGGGATATGGTACCAAATACATACTGTGGAAAAGGGGTCTGTTTACTTACGGGAATCATGGTGAGTGAATTTGTTAATTGAATGTGAGATTATATTTGCTGTTAATTAATTTAAAATTAAGCCCAAAGCTTTTGGTAGTCATAAAGAAGTATTTATCTGCTGTCTTGTAGAGTGTATACTTAATCAGACCATACCCATAGTCTTTCATGCCTAGTAATGAAATGGAGTTTTCTTCTCCTTTAGGCAAAAATTTAGTAGCTGTGTAATGTAATACAGAGAAACAAATTGTACCCTGACATAATTCATAGCTTCATAAATCTCAATAATATCTTTCATTAAATGTTAAGGTATCATATCATCTTGATCATCTTCGGGCATGTGTAATTGGACCAGTACTAATAATGGATCTTCAGTTATGAATTTTGTTTCTTAAAATTAATCACAAAGAGACATAATGGTGGTGGCTATACTCTTAAAATTCTTTTGTTTGAGCATAGTTTTCTACTCAATTTCTTACAAGTCTAATAATATATTATTCATAGCAGTCCATTGCTTTAAGTGAAATTATGTTATGCAATTTACACAGTAAGACCTTTTGCTACCATTGATACCATGCAGCTCAATAGGTCATGCATGCTCAATATATATTTATTAAGTGTATTTCATGTCTGGTTTTAATTTTTTGTACTGCACCATTTGGTCAAAGTTGGGCAGAGAGTAAAGCAATGTATTGTAATGCTGGGAAAATTTACACATATCTACAGTAAATTAGATGTAGACAGGTTCTGGACTCTGCCACTCTTATTTGTACCAACTGTGTAAATGTCCCTGTGAATAAGAAAGGCTGAATAAATGTCATGTATGTACTATATACAACAATAAGATACATACTTGCTTCTGCATTTTTGCCACTGATTATAAGTAATGCAGTTCCAATGTCTGCCTCTGTTAAAACAGCTATATTGGGATTATGGCTGAAAGCAAATGGTATCAAAGCATTGCCCCTTTTGAGCAGATAGGTTGGTAGAATATTTGTTTATAATAAGTGTACCTTTTATGTCCAGAGAGTAAAAAAGGATTTTTTTTTTTAATATTTAAGGATTTTTTTTAGAAATGCTTCAAAAAAATTAAAAATAAAAAGGATAAGTTTCAGTTTATTGACCTTTATTGGTAAAGATTGATAAAGATTTCCAGTATATTTTGCAAAAGGTGGTAAATGCATATCTCCTTAAATACAGAGTTTGCAGTAGAGTTGAAAGGTACAGGCTAAAAGCAGAGGCATATCTCAGAGGACTTTTTCAAAGGCTGTTGGCTGAGCTCAAATCTGCCATCTTCTGGGGTATTTGCCTTTACTCCCTTCTGTGTTGGATATTGATGCCAGAGAGAATGAAATGTGGTCATAAATTCACTAGGAAAAGGGATGGAGAAGCAGTGTTTATTGCCACCTTGCAGTGCAGGGATTGCAGAATGAGGACAGAAACCTCATAAAAAGTCACTTCCACTGCTTCCATGAAAAACTCGAGTGTGGATTTATACATACTGTTTTCACACATTGGCATCTCTTTTTCACAACTGGTAGACTTCTAAAATGTATGGATGATACCTGCATGTCTCTGATTGAGTTTTTTTAGTGATTATAAGTTCTGCAGCTGATTTGGAAGAACAAAGGCTCCAATCAGGATGTCATGGTAACAAATTTGGGATAAACATCTTCAGACACAGAAAGCATTCTTAACAAAAAACCAANAACCAGTAATACCAAAAAGCTTACAGGTCTTGAATTATCATTCTTTAAAACCAATTACTCTTCTGAAACTTATACAGTAACTAATTAATGTTTGTTGTGGAAAATATAAAATCCTAAAAGAACAGACCTAGTGATTTTTATTTCAATAGGAACAATTGATGATCTAATTAAAAGACACGCCAAGGTAATTGTTGAATGGATGTAGTAAAATGAAAGCATATGTTGGATTTTAAGAGGTAAAGTGTAATTCCATAGCATCTGAAGCAGCAATTGGATTAGTGTGATCAATGCCAAATACCACTGAGTGTTTGCTTTTGTCCCTATTAAGATGGATGGAAGGGGGAATAAATAGAAATACTTGTGAATACAAGAGTAGTTACACAGGCCACTGAAGAGTTAATATTGGTTTTGTGGAGCTGGTGGCCCAAGGAAGGCTACTTTCGTGTCTTGATCCCTGTGAAGGAAGAGCCCTGGTGCCATGTCTGTTCTCCCACTTCTGCCTCAGGAATTGCTTTCTGTGCAATGGAAATGGGAGCGCTCAGGCTGAACTCTGCATTGTACTCCAGCCTGGGAAGTGGACTTTGTGCAGTCTGCTGGTGGCACCAAGTTGTGTTGGCAATTGAAATTGTAACTACTGCTGTCTTGGGTCATTGGTGTCAAGTGACATCTTCTAAACTCTGCAAAAGGAAAAATGCATTGGGAATTGTTGAGAGTAAGATAGCAAAGAAGTATGATTAATGTATTAGAGAAATTGAGAAAAAAAAACNGCCAAGTAGCTGCTGTGTTATGTAGGTAAAACAATAGTGGAAGCCTCACCACTAATTACGTTAAAGTAATTTTTAAGATAAAAAAACATGGAACAATGAGAAAAAATCAGATGCTGGAATTACTCTGGGTATTTTGGGGCTTGCGTTTTGTTTTGTTTTGTTTTATTTTTTCTTTTCTTTTGCTTTGTTTTTATAAAGGACCTGAAGAATATGAAGTATATATATGAAATATGAAGTAAATATAATAATGAACTCTGTTCTAGCCTAACCAATAATACCAAATCATATACCAATAATATATAATTGGTATATATATATA
>VXAX01003793.1:227166-338920 GCA_013399835.1 Leptocoma aspasia
AAAAAGTATGATTAATGTATTAAAAAAATAGAAAAAAAAAAAAAAAAAACCAAAACAAAAAAGCCCTGTGAGCAAAAAGGGCAAACAATGAAAAAATATATACATTATACATTAGGTAGGTCTGCAAGAGTGTGATAGATGGATATACACACAGCTGCTGTCACTGTTCTCAGAAGAAGATAGAGAGGAAATTGGGGAGACCTGTGGCATCTGTGCACGTGCTGTGCAGCTTTTTGGTGTACTGTATTTGCATGTGTTTTATGCCTACTGGAGCTGCCATGCCTGGTTGTCAGTGCCCACCCAAGCAGATCTCTCAGATGGTCATCAGCAAGGTGATCTCAGGTACAGGTGGAACACTTTCCTTGTATGGTTTTTGAGTGGAACTGCTTGTGTAGGCAGCACTTCCACTTTCTTAATGGCTTTTTTGCAGCTAGGGCTTTGGAGTGGTTTGCAAAATTTTCCTTGCTTTATAAGGAGAATAATGAAGTTAGCAAAAATTTAAAGAAGGTCAGTAGAAATTGGTAAGGAAGAGTGTGAGAATATATGGACAGATGCATAATTATGGACTGTGAGATGGATAATTTTTGCAGACCTTCGTAAGCTTTTGCAGTTACACAAGATAAAACATTGGCAATCAATTCTTCTGACTGCAAATACAAGGACCTGTTACAAGTTTTAAGAAGAACATTTTTCCTTTTAGATCCAGCATTATGTGGTGAGGTGGTGCATTTATTGTATGATGTAGAGTTTATGATGCAGAATCTTCCTGCAAAGCCACCCAGCAACAGTTAGAAGCAGACATGTAGGCCAGACCTATGTGGCTACAAATAAAATGGATGAATTGCAATTGTCCTGTCATAGGATGCAGTTGGTTGGGTATAGCTTGCTAAAGTTTGCTTTAAACGAAATAGATGTTATTTCAAGTGTCTGCTTTGCTAATGCGGAAATTACACTTTAATTGCTTCTCTTGTTGAAATGAACTTCAAAGAAATTGTTAGGACTACGAAAAAAACCAAATAAATAAGGAAAGTTTCTTAAATGTATATAATAGCTGTAGACAAGATTAGAGTTTTTCCTTGCAAAAATTTTAAGTGGCATCTTGTAGCTACAGTATTTGAAAACCACTCATGTAGATTAAGTATTCTTATTAGAGTAGTTGCAATGAAGTCAGTGTGTACAATCTGGCTTTAGGGACAATAGTTTTTATTAGTTCTAAATGGTGAATCAAAAATTTGTAAGATCTCATTTTAAATCTTCTCATGCTGAAGGTTTTAATGTCCTTTGGAAGTCTGCATTTATTTCTAAAAAATCACAGTTCTTTCCTATGAATCATGAAAAAAGTTATGAGGATGAGGTGTTTCTCTGTAAGAACAGAGGACTCTTCATCTAAGGCTTAATTGTGATGCTTGTGCAAACGGTAACTGTAGATAGCCTGATCTTACCAACAAATACAGAGAACTCTCTAGGAGAGGAACATGGCACTTAGGGTAGCAGTTTCTAACTGTCTTGTTTTTTGTTGGTAGCAAAATCTGAACTGCATTATTTTTGAAATTTAATAGTTGCTAGATTGTAAGAAAAAGGCGTGAAAAACAAGTAGATTCTAACTGCATAGTTAACATTGTCTGCATGTGTTCTGGGGTGAGTCATGAAAAAGAGAAAAATAGAGTAAACATTGGATTTAAGCAAATATGAAAATTATTTTATGGAACTTTATGGATAATGTACAAAAAGGTCATAAATTATTGTGCATAATAATATCTAAAAAACTGTGTGATTTTATGAAAACTTGTTCATATTGTTTAATTGTGTAGTGTGTCAGAGAAACATAATGGTTTATAAAATACAGAAATGTATTTTGAATTACACTGTAAAAGCTGAAAAGGTATGATCAATTCTAGTTAGAGCACTGTGGTGAATAGTTCTGCAGATAAGAAGGTGTCTCAAACGTCTAGAACACTGCTCAGTTTTCACTTCTCTGAGAGTACAGAAAATATGAAAAGCTTTTCGTGTGAATTGGTAGCATCTTGGGTCCATGTCTCAGATATGTGCTAGAATATAATTCAGCTGATTCTGATAATTCAGTAATAAATATAAGTGACATCAGGATTTAGAACAGATTGCATTTGTTCCTTCTAGCATAGTTCAACCTAAGCAGACAATGTATTGAGCAGAAATTTTATATGGAGAAGACAGTCAAGGATGCTTGCATTCTTAGGGGTAAAGTTATTAAAATTTGGGCAGCTGAGAAATTTGTCAGTTCCTCTACTATTGTTGTTCCAGCACAACAAATTGTAAAAATGGAAACTTTTGTAGGGAATAAAGGTAGTTTGGGATTATTTTATGTCTGTGGCTTGTTGGAATGAAATTTCTAGCTGAAGTAAAGAATCATAAATTATCAAAATCAAGTTGAGAAACTTTAAAACATCACTGAAGTAGTGATTGAGAGGGCAGTAATCTGAAAGGTGAGAGAATGGCAGAGGCTCTACTCCATTTGAGTAAACAACACCTCATGAAAGGTTTCACCATCTTTCAAAACTAGAAAAATTAGGGGAAAATAACTTCTTCAGAAGGTCTTTAGTTTTAGTAGAGCAGGGAAGTTTTTGAAGTGTGAGAGGACACAGGAATTGTTTCTCACTTAGATCTAGTTATGGATGCATTTCAGTAAATTCAAAGGCAATTAGTTCCTGGCCAGAATGAGAAGCAGCTGTCTCATGGTGTCATTGTTTACACAGGTATGACTAGAGCTGATGACTGTTGCAGCAAAACTTCTTTGTTCTGAGAAAATGGAGTTTCATTTGCAGTAACCTTAGATTTAATACAGCAGTTTTCATATACTTTTACACATATTCTCAGAAAACTTTTGTGTTTACAACACGGGTGAAGAACAAGAACATTACTGGTAGCTTTTGTCCTGAATTATTACAGTGATGTTTCCCATCAGCCTTATAGGCTGTTAAGCCTGCTGATTTAAGGAAATTGGACTTCAGCCCTTGCTCATCAAAAGGTTTTTTATGCTTTTTGGGATAAACTGTCCAGGGGTGTTTTAACTGTTATGACCACTGAAGGTCTACCAGAAGCCTAGTCACCAGGGCATATTAAATTGTCAGGCTTCTCTGAGTTTACACCACAGTCATTTATAGGTTCCCCTGTAGAAGAGATATTGTCTTCATGTTATAAATCATTATGTCCTGTGCTGTCCCAGATGTCTCTCCTAATACCCAGCCTTCATCTCTCAAGAAGTTTACTTCACCCTCACATATGACTACCCATTCCTATATGTGACAGTATTTAATCAATTTCACATTTATACATAACATTTAATGGTCTTCATAATTTTTATTTTTGCAACATTGCTAAAAACTTTATGGACTAATTAGAAGTAAACAAATCTGCTCATCTACTCTTATGTAGATCAGAAGTTTAAATGTTGCAATAAAATTCTAGATGTAATGCAGACAAACTCCACTGAAGACAATAATAGCCAGGCAAATATTGAATACATGAAAGTATAAATAATGCAAAGATTTTTTTAGATCACACTTTTGGCTGAGATGGCATACTTGTTGTGCTATTACTCATTTCAGTCTTGCAAGGTTATGCATCTCTCCCAGTAAACAGTGACAAATGCAAACCCACATTTATACAACAGCATTTCCCTAGCCTCTGTCTGTCTTGTTTTGGAGAGGTTTTTTTTCACTTCAAGCAACATTTTTAAATTTTTTTTTCCCCTTCCCTGGTGGTCATATATGTCCACCTTTGAGAGAGCCAAATGAACAAAATGCCTGTTTAAATTCTTACAGGATTTTCATTTTATGCAGAGCAGCAGGAGGAATGTTGTGCCTTTTCTGGTGCAGAGCTAAATTTCCCACCAGAACCATATGTCTGCAAAGCGCACCTTCTCTCTCCCTCAGTGGATCCCAAGAGAAGTGAGCAAGAAATGTGGCAACTGCCTTCTTTCAGCTACAGGCAAGTATAGCAGGACATTTTTGTGACACCTACACCACTTAAGATTGCACTTCACTTCCAGTCCAGTAAACCAAAGATGTCAGGTGACTTTCAACAGAGACACTGATGCACAATGTTCCTTCCCTTTCACCAGTAGCACCCTCCAGGTGGTTGCAGGAGTGACTCAATTCACTTGTAAAGGTATTTTGAAACCTTATCAAAAAAAGAACCAAGTGACAATGCCAGAGGCATTTGCTTAGAGGACTGCAGGGTTTCTCTACTGACCAAATGCTGCTTTCAATTCTAACTGAAAATGCAGCCAGTGCTAAGCTTTATTTGCCTTATATAAACCCTTGGTTGAAGAGTTGAAAGCACTTCTCTGGCTGTCAGTAAAACTGGACCTTGATGACAATGTTAGATGTACATGCTAGACTGCACTTGAAGTCTGAACCCTGCAGTTTTGCAATCCCTGTCCTGCAGCAGTGTGCACCTTCAGTTTTAGCACTTGTGAGTGGTAGTAAACGCATGGTCTTGATCCAGATTCCATAGCCACATTTCTGTTGTGTGCTGTGGGAGTCACCAGCTTTTTCCCTCCAGCTGCCATGGCTGTGTCAGCTGTGGTTCACTATAACGTAAAATTCTCTGTAGTAACTTCTAGTTAGTCAGCTTTGGTATGGTGATTCTGCTGATATCAGCAGAAAGCTCAGGGTTGATTGCGTAAGTGAAGGGGACAGAAGATTGTGATTGGACTGCAAAAGGTGTCTCAGCTGGTATTAGTAAGTATATTGATGAGTAACTTTGACAAGGAAGAAGAAGGGAAAGTCAGGTCTAGTATGATGTACACGCTATAACTGGGTAATACAGACGTACCACCTTTATTAATTCTTACTTATATTCCTGTAGCCCTTCAGCACTCCTGATCCCATTGATACCAGTACTGTATAAAGAGAATAGAAATACATAGTGGAAATTACTGACGAGTTTAGCATTCCCATAGAGCAAATAGAATGGGAAACAAGGAGGAATTATGTAGGCTCAGTAGAAGTGATCTTGGCATACCAGAATCTGACATACCTTCACTGGTTTTGCTAGGCTTTGTAGTAAGTAAAATCTTAAACAAAGAAGGGGAAGGTTTTAAAATAAAGCTATATATTAGATTTATATGTTTCTAGGGAGCTTTTACTAAGTAAATAGGTGATGCAAAGGATCTTGTCTGAAAGATCTTATTAGAACTGAAATCCATGAGGAGTCATAAAATATTGCAGTTGAGGGCAAATGTTCTGTACACGATGCCGTAGAGAAAGGACTACATCAACACAGAGCAGAGTAACATTGTAAGAATGACGGACAAAGAAAATAACCATTGCAGCAATCTCTGATGTGTCTAAGACATAGTTTGCTTTGTTAAAGCAGTTGAAAGGAGGCTTGCAATAATTCAGAACTAAGTGCCAAGAGACTGTGCAGAAGATAGGGAAAGTAGCAATTTGTGATGCCTGAAAGTAAAGTGAAAGACAACACCAAGTAATAGTTATCCTTTTTTCTGAGGGTCATGTTTAAGCATTTTGTTCAGTTGCTAAATTTAAAATATAACTTAAAATACAATTAATTTCATCTTTCTTCTCTTTCCTTTTTCAAATAGCATGGGCTTGACATTAATGCCTGATGGCATTATTTTTCCCCCCTCAATTTAATCGTTCCTTCCATTCGTTTTTCTAAGGTGTATCACTCATCACTTAGGCTTATGTAACAGAGAAAATTATTATCCTACTAATGTTTAACAACTTCCTAACCATATATGAGTAAAATGCAAATACACACTTCCACTTACATTTCTATCAGGGAAACTCACTTTGGATTCTAGGCTAGATCAAAGAGGGCTAGGGAGGAGAACGGCTTTCACAGACTTTGTGTACCTGCATCTTTAGGTGTCATTCTTTGTCCTTAACAGGAACAGCATATTTAGAATTAAAGATACAAAGAATGTCCTCAAGTTGCTTGCAGTCACATCAGATTGTTTTCATAAGGGAGAACAGCTAAATAGATTGACAATCAAGGCAAGTTCTGTTCTGTGTAAGTGGTTGTGAACCTTATGCTAAAGGTTGTATTGCTCATAAGTGCAAATTCTATATCACCATCAGAGATCTGATACCACTGTGAAGTCCAGAGTTTGTTGATTTGCTCAGCTGAAAGACTGTGGATATGTTTATTTTCAGACTTCTTGCTTTTACTGTAGATAAATATGCTACACTTCATATCAAGCAAGAAATACTGTGCATTCAAGAGGAAATTAATGTGCTTTATCTTCTGATCCTTGCAAACAGGAAATAGGCATTGCTCAGCTCATCAGTAGCATCCTAATCTTGCCTATTCTTAAATCTGTAATCTTTAAGAGCTTCTCATGCTTTAGTAGATAATTTCATTCAGGTTGTACATGCTTTCTGGAAAATAGAAGAATTCAGGTACATCACCTTTTAAAATGAGTGGTTGCTGGCAAATACTTGATCATAGAGTACTTGAACACCATCAAATTAATGAATGGTTAATTCTGTTATTATCTGTTTTCACTAAGTGGAGCAGATGAACAATGTAGTCAAACCTTAGCCTTGGCTTGATCCATTTGCTTACACTCCCTGTGTTGTAATAATTTCTGTCCTAAGTGCCCTTAAAATCAGGCTGCTTACCAAGCCAAAATACACTGTGATAACTCTGTAATGCAGGAGATGGTCAGGCAGCTGATTAAAGAGTGTGAATTCCAGATAGAATTGATTAGTGCTTTGATACCTCAAAATATATTAATTCCTGCCTTTTTAATTTTCTTCATCTTACATATAATTCTCCTGAACAAGAGCTTGAAGCAATGATTTATTATTTACTTAAAAAAATGGATAAAAATAATGATCTTGAAAGTTAAGGCAGTAATCAAATATAAGACTTCGTAGAATTTTATTCTCTGGAAAACCCCTCCTGCAGTTGAAATAATTATTAATGCGTTTACTTAGTTGAGTAATTTTAATAAACAAGTAGCTGATGCATTACATAGTATTGATATAACAAACTGGGCATATAAGCTGACCCACTAAGTTTCCTGTGAATCAGCATATTCAAAAAACATGGCAAATATGCACACAACGCGACCATTTTTTAAAGTAACTATATTTCCTCCATTTAATTTCTGCAAATTTTGAATCATTCTCACTTTATTAGTATTTTTAAGGATGCTGAGTTCTTTAGGGGAGCCATGTAATACTGCAGGTCACTGTAACAAAATATTTACTAGCATCATGTAGTTTAAGTGGAATTTTAGTCATTGTAAGCTTGTATGCTGTGAGTTGTAAGCTGCTATGAGTGATTATTTTTCCTTCACAGTTCTGCGAAATGTAAACATGTAGGTAGTATAATACTTCCTACTTCTGGAGAAATACTAGAAGAGCTCATGTTCATGTCTTGAGATCCCATAATATACCACAAAACCAAGAGGTTTAAACTGAGTCTAGAATACCTTGCCATCACAATATGCTGTTCTGGAGATGAGGAAGCTAGCAGTGCCTATGCACCATTGAGGTGGTTCTCACAGCTTGTCAGTAACAGCGTTGTGACACCCCAGGCAGTATATTTTATGTGACACATAAAACTACTTTTGACAGCATTTGGCCCTTACAGCTGCTGTGCCATTGAAAAAGCATGGGACTCAATCACAAAGCCTGGAATGATTTTGCCTCAAACCAGACTCTTTTGCCTGCCACCATTCCTCTAGCCTTTTTGAGGGGGATTGGGAAAGAGCCATCTAGTATTTCTCTCCCCCAGTAAATTGGCTTAAACAGGTGTTTTGTGCCGATGAGGTCTGTATTAATAAGCTCATTACCATTCTAGTTTTCTTGCTGTGAGCAGGCAGAACTCCGGTTGTGTCATTAAATCAACATCTGGCCCTGGTTTTCCTGACATACTGAACCAAAAAATGTCTGCTTTTGTCTTCATTTCCTTGCTATTTTATGGGGTAATTCTAATTTATTTGCCTACAAGAAGTCTTCTGCATATTAGCATTTCTCTCAACAGGAAGACCTAAAGAGCACTGTGTGTTTTTTGGGGAGGTAGGACGTGTTAGAGCATCTTTTGCCTTGTCCTCTTCTCAGAAAGCTCAGTGGGCTTCTGAAATGCTTAGCCTTAAGCTGTGTGGGCTGTATTCTTCCTTTTTAACTGTTAATGGGGTCTGGAGAAGCAAGAGAACTTTTAGCACCATTTTGATTCATGGAGAGAGCAAAACTTCAAGTAAATTCTCATGAACTTCCATCATCACAAGGCTGGACAACAGAGAGGTAAAGAACAGCAAAGGCTTAGTGTTAAGGACAGGAAATAAGCAGGAAATGCAGCAAAATTATGAGGGATTCATTTGAAGGAATTCTGAGAGTTGTTGAGGATGGAAGATGAGAACTAATTTCAGAACATGAGGTGCTTGAGAGGAATTGGATGTATTTTTTGGAATCTGCCAGGGAAATGGAGAAATTATTAATTGAAGGCTTTCACAGAATTCATTGTGTGTATCAGTAAGTACATAGAGAGACAAGATCCAGTTTTTTAAGGACACAGTGTGGAAAAAGGGTTTCCAATGAGTTAATTTATTTTGCAGTCTTTATGTGTTATTAATGGATTTTGTATTTTGAAAGCTAAATTTTGAGATTTCTTCTGGATTTTCAGGAGAGGGTAAGGCAGTTATAGATGTGGAGGATAGAGAATAAATTTATGGGAGAAATACAGAATGAGTAGAAGAAAGCTCTGTGAATGAAAATGTTCTAAGCTTCAATGAGAAGTAATGAGAGATTGCTTTATATTGGAGAGTAACTGACACAAGTGCAATAAGTACTAGATTGGAATGAAACTGCAAGTTAAATGCAGCCTCATGTATTTAATGAGATGTTTATACTTTTTTTTAAAAATAAGATGTAAAAATTTGTTTATTAAAATAAAATATTAAGGCAGCAGAATTTATAGATAGTGTAAAGCAGATGATACCTCTAGATGTGTATAATTGACACTGCTTATTTCCTGGCTCATTTTAGCCTCCTTTCTGTTTCACCTGCCCCATAAAGAAGCATTTAAATTTGTGGTGCTGATAAAGTCACTGTCATTCAAAAGAAACCAGCACCTGCTGGAATTAGCCTGTTGTGCACATGCATATCCATGTATATACATGCATGTGCATACATATACACAGCATGAATTAGAAAATTGGTATTTTCTCCATCCAAGTTTCGAAGACATGGTCCTGTGTATGTGTTCTATTTTATATGGTAATAAGAGCAGCAGAAATAATGTAGGAAAAGATCACTGAAGGACTCAGAACAACAGGAAAATATACTAAAGTGAGTAAATACTAATCTTACTATTTTTTTATAGGCCCTGCAGAAAATCATAAGAAACTTCTTTTTTGTGTGTGTCTGTGCTAAATACTAATCCAATCTTATTTCCTCTTTAGCAGTTGCTATAACCTTGAGAAAATTTTTAAGAGCAGGATACTCTGTTACTAATATTCTGGGTTTAAAAAGTTGGTTTTATCACCTCCTTTGTTTATGCACTAGAAATGGGCTATGTTCAAGTTTTGAACCCCTGCAGGAGAAAAAAAAAAAAGCAGAACTTTTAAATTATGCTGCTCACTAATTATTTTGGTGCCTTGATAGTTTACCAGCCTGTAAATGCTGACTTTTCGTAATAGTCTGAAATGAAATAGCTGTAGCATGTTCACTCTATTTACCTGGGATGAATCACCTGATGCCTGCCATACTTCTACAGGAAAGGAGAAACTTCCTCTGAAAACTCTGCAAAATGCAGTAGTAACATCTTGGGGGTTTGTTTTATTGTTTTCAGGGTGCTGGGTGCACTGCACTGGTGGTAGCTGTGGTGGCAAGGAAGTTAGAACTTACCAAAGCTGAAAAACATGTGCATAATTTCATGATGGACACCCAGCTAACTAAAAGAGTAAGTCACACTTTATATTCACAACTGAAAAGGAATACTGTGTATTAATTTATTTCTGCATTTCTTTTTAAGTAGTCTCCTGCTTGGTACCCTTGCTGAACTTTATCATGGGTATTATTTTGAAAGATTAGAAATTGGATGCCTGAAGTTTTTCTTTAAATTGAGGACAACTGCAAGTTGCCAGCATTTGGGATTTGAATATTGTGTAGAGGATCCTTGTAACTGGAAGGTATTTGGTGTTAATCAGTTAATAGTCTAGTTTCACAGCAGTTAAATGCTGTGAAACTGTACTCTTGTATTAAACCAAAAGCTTTTGTGTGGCCTATGAAAATAATTTTTTTTGTAGCTAAAATAGGTGAAATGACAGATAAAAAAATATTTCAAGCTATGAGAGATGTTCTTAAGAAAACAACATATTTCTGAGTAAGACAGCCTTTCCAACTGCTTTTTGTACACAGCCCATGGTTTATTTAGTGGCACACAGTACTGAAGGACCCTGAAACATACTTGTATATATTATTTTTAGAAGAGACTATTTTTCACAAAGTAGAAATCGTTGGTATTTATAGAAATATTTTAAAAGAAAGAAAATGCAGCAAACAAGGCAATAGAAGTTCTTTGCTGAAATAAAACAGGTCAATGTTGGGGGAACAAGAAAATGAGTAGTAGCTGTACAGTCCACTCAGCTTGTTTAGTCTTCATTATTGAGAAGAGCCAATGTGGAGACAAAGGTGCTTATAATCCCAACGGGAACTCAGCAGAGTTTCTCCTTACTGGTGGGTGCAGAGGGATGTCAGTGCCCGAGATGGAGACAGTAGTTCTGCTCCAGGCGAGGAAGAGGGTGGCTGCCCCAGCACAGCTCCATGAAGTGCTGCACTGCCACGGGCCTCGTGCTGCAGAGAGCCCTGTCCTATCCCCACGTGCTGTGTTTCTCAGGACTCTGCTCGGCTCTGCTGGCTCTCATTTCTGTGCTGCTCACCACTAACTGCCTGTATCTCCTCTAAGGAGTCACAACAGGGAAAAGACTGAGGATGAGTGGGAAGACAGTTCCTATAGAGGTATAAAGGGCATCTGACAAGGTGTCTTTCTGAGCTTGTTGATTTACATTCCTATTGCAGTTACGGTCTTGTTGATATTAGACCACAGAAAACAATTTCTCTCTTCCTAACACAGTTACTTTTCTAGTGTTATCTGACAGCTGAGCCCAAAATATGTCTCAGAGATTGGCCAGCTTTTGAGTCCAATGTTTATTTATGCCTTTTGAAGTTTATTTTGTTCATCTATTCTTCATATAAATGTCAATGTTAGTCTAATACTTTCTCTAAGTGGTGCTTTCATACCTTTAAGCTCATGAAACTCAAAATATGTGAAAAGTGAACCAAGCAGACAAATCCGAGATGCACATCAAATCACAAATCACACAGATGCTGCGGAGCTTTCCTCACAGCCTGAAGATAGCCATACCTTGTGGTTGTGCAAGGGCTACTTAGGGATTGTGAGGAGGTTGTGCTTTCAATGAAGACAGGACAAGGTTCTCCAGCACTTACAGGTGCAAGGTGGGGGGGCCTGTAGCTGGGCCAAGCTATTGCATGACATTCCTGCAATGTCTTAGCGATTGACTTATCTCTGACACTGCAGTTAATGGAATGATGTAAAGCTGGAGGGAGAGAAAATAAAGATGAATAATTAGAACAATTTTTCTTTCCAAGTAACCTAGTCATTCAGCCATTAATCCACATTGCATTCAAATTATTTGTATGTTTTTAAGCATTCTTGAAAAGTTTGAAGGGCCTAAAAAGAGAACTGTAGGTGGTCTTAAATTAACATTTTATGGAAAGCCTAATTTTAAAAAAAAATCAAAGCACTTTTTTTAGTAGAACTCTGCCCACATTAATTGACAACATATTTTTTCATCTTTTTAGAGAATGTTAAAAAATAAACAAGTATAGAAACTAAACTCTACCCAAGGAAAAAAAAAAAGGGAAAAAGTGCTCAAACAGCTCTGAAAGTATAAAAAACTCTTAAATTTCTAATAGAATTAAGAAGTGCTAACCATAGAACAAGAAAGAGGGAGATATTATGGTCCTATTGAATACACTTAATTAGCATACAGATAATGTATTAGTATTTCCTCACTGTAATTTATATTGCCATAAAAACCAAACAGTTCCAACTCTTTGAAGAGGGAAAATTATTCCTGGATGCAAAAAGATTTGATCTGAACATCACTTCTATATAAAAAGGAAACTGTTCAGTCCCCTTAATCCAGTTGTTGCTTTCTTCCCTCAGTGCTGCAGCTTCTTGAGGTACCCACTTCCCACAGTTAAGACAGCATTTCAAAAGCTTTAGAAGAGTTAATAACAGAAAAGTGAAAACATAACATAATACTACTTTTGTCAGCCTGGTGTTTTTCTTTTATTAAACAGGTGAAAAATGCAGCGGCCAATGTACTCAGGGAAACATGGTTAATTTATAAAAACACAAAGCTGGTTAAAAAAATAGACCATGCAAAAGTAAGGAAACATCAACGCAAATTCTTGCAAGCTATTCATCAGTAAGTACTATTTTGCTTTGTTTTTCCTCCCGAGGTGTTTTCTTTGCTAGTTTCCTTCTCTCTCAGTCACTCTTAGTCCCATCCTGCCCCCTCCTTTCTCTCCCCCCACCATTCCCTTCCCTTCATAGCAGATTGTTCTGGAGGTTGATTTTCTTTCAGAGTAAGACAAAGATAGTGTTTTACTGTATAATCTGTTTACAATAAAATAAGAAGGTACACTGGCAGTTCATGTCCATATAAACTGGTTAATGTTTTTTAGAAGTTTCCCATGCTTCTTTAATTATCTAAGACTTTTTTTGTTTTATGCCACTGAGACTATCCTTTGTTTTTATGCATTTGCTTCCAGGTAGAAAGATGCAAGCTACAATAGACAGAAGGAAATTTTAAAAAACCCTTTTTTTTAGTAGATGTTTTAATATTTTAAAATCAGAATAATGTGATAGAAGAGAGTATGTCTGTAGAGTTTAATGAACATAATATTCATCAAGTATCATTTCATGGCCCACCAGCATTTAGTTACCTCTCTCCACTGTATATTCTCAGTGCATAAGATCAAATATTGGTATGTCAGCTATGACCCCTGCCATCTGTTCTAGAAAATGGGAGTGTATGCCAATAGTTGAGACCATTGAGCACCTCTGACATTATTCAAATTAGTTCTTCCCCTCTACTTGAGAGTCTGAAAACAAGCCTGAGACCAAAAACTGGTAGTAGGATTAAGCTGTGCCATGGCATTGCCACATTACAAGTATTTATCTAAAATCTGCAGTATGTATTTGTCATACAGCACATCCAGATGAGCAGAATCGCACAATGGTTACTATTTCTTGAACTATATGGGAGGAAAAAACCTCAAGGTTTTGTCCTCAGGAACCACAATTTTTTTGAGGAATGGTCAGGATCTGTTTGTCTGTTCTATTTGTTGTCCCCATCCAGCCTGAGGTAGCCATTTGTACAGCCTGTGAAGATAGTTCCCATGAGTTACAGAGAAGACGTAGATAAACTAGGTTTAATTTCCATCTGGTGGTTTCATAGCTATTGAGTGTAGGTCTGTGCCTGATGAGTTGTGAGGGAAACATCCATGATGAAAAGAACATCTATGTAGCATCTTGCAGGAAAGACAGGAAGGAAAGGCCAGGCTTACTCATTTCCTGTTAGTAAATTTAGACTAACAATCATTCTCTCTTTCACAGCAATGTTTTAAAGCAGTAGGTAGCTAAGCTTAAGCTATGAAGTATTCTGTAAACCTTCATTTCTGTATTACATTTAGCAAACTTGCAGGTTTAAATGTTACTGTGTCATTGTGGAGATACTTTGAGGAATAAAAAGACAACAGAAGTTGAAGCATTTTTATGTGAATATAAAAAAATATCCATATTTTTGGATAGCACTTTGGCCATCCTACTTAGCTTAAGGGATTGGGAGGTGGAGGGGAGTGGCTTGGGTTCTGGGGAGAGGATAGCGTGTCTTGTGCATCCTTGCTGGACTTGAATCCTTGATTGCAAAGGTTGTTCCTTAACATTTTAACTTTACTATTTATTTTGTGTGTGTGTGTGTGTGTGTTTGTGTGTCTGCGGGTGTCTGAGCTCATATGTTCAGAAAAGAATCTAAAAAGCACAGCAGGCTCGATCTCCAGCTTTTTATATCACTCAAGCTCAGAAGAACTTTGCTGGATATAAAGTGTGTTCTGCACCTCCCCTAAAAATTAATTTATCAGGTGGGGTGAAGAAGGTGGCATCAGTAATTTTTTCCTAGCTGTGACAGCTAGATTGCACAGCCATCTTAATAATTTCTCTGTATCTTCTACCACTTTGCACTACAGCCCCAAAATTTTTGTATTCAGGAAAACAAACAAAAGATAATTATATCAATATGGTGAAGAATGCACCATGGGTGAAAACACTGCACTAGCAGTTTGCTTTCTTTCTGTAGCTGAGTAGATGGATGCAAATTAATTTTTCATCCCTTTGCATCTTTGGACTTTTTCTCAAGTGACTTACGGTTTTCCATCTTTCTGGAGTCTTAAGTTTTGTTTGGTCCCCCTCCTTCACCTTCCAACCATTTCACTGCAGGCAAAAATAAAAAGAGTGGCATTTCAGGGCCAATTTCTTAAAATAAACCAGACTAGATCATGATAACAGTCATGGTCACAGCTCTAAAATTCATTCAGCTGGTCTGGGTGTTCTGCTTCTCATGCACACTAGATAAGATGAAGGTGAAGTCATAAAAAGGCATGTTATGTATTGTATGAATAAGAAAATTTACGGATAATAGTTAATGGGAAGGCTTGAAGATATTGCAGATTCCTTCATCTCTGAACACAAGAGAGTTAGACTCCTCCTCAGGCAGCTACTGATCAAAAGTAGCAACTCCCTAGGGCTTTCCACCTGCTGAATCGAGCCCACTGTGCTCATTTGGTTGTTTTAGTATATTTTACACTTTGTTTTCTTTTGTTTTGTCTTTTTTTCAACAAAATGAAAATAGAGCTCGGAAGTAAGTTGTATAAGCTGTTCCTTTCTAAACTTGCAGAATTTACCACTGTCTGCATGCAAAAAATGGACTTTTTATTTGTGAACTTCAGTGGTCTGATTGCTGTCATGGAAATGCGATCCAGAATCATGATCTTTTTCTGTGATAAGTGAAGTTCATAAAATCAAAATTTTATCTTAATGCATTATACTAAGTCTGTTGGTTTTCTTTAAATCCGGCTGCTGCAGCTAAAGACTTGCCATATCTATACATTCTTACAGCCTGTGGTAGGTGTTGGGTTGGTTACCATGAAGAATTATCATGTTGGTGTCAACTGGTACTGGTACTACAACAACAATAATGAACTTCCTGGAATTTTAAAATTAAAATACCGATTGTCAAACAGATGAGTCAATGAATCTTAAGAAAAGCAGAAAACACATATTCTGCAAATTATTTGAGAGAATGGTCACCAAAACACTGGGGTAGTCATTCTCCAGTGGAATAATTTCCTTTGAATGATTATGTTCAGACACTGTGATGGTATAATTCTGTACCTTGGAGACTCCTTCATATTTTTTGCTTTAGAAAAACTCCACCTTGTAGCCTCTGAAAACACCATTCTTACCATCTGCATTTATGTTGTGCTCTGAAAGCAGCTTCCAGGGGAAGAAGAGCATATGACATTCCAGCAACAAGCTCCTGAAATGCCAGTTTTATGGGATCAGTTCATTTCTACCTTAACAGAGTTATTTCCACTTATATTTTAAAGATATTTTAAAATTATATTTCACTCTCCACAACTTACTTTCTCATACTGGTTAGCCTAGATATGAAAGGAAATGCTTGTAAACTAAAGAGATGAAAGAAACTTTCTGGTTTTGGAATACCTTCAAGAAGGTTTTCTTTAAACTAGCCTTCCAAGTAATACCATCACAAAGAAGTGAGCAGAGACTGCATTAGCAACCCACCTGCCACAAAATGCTGCCAAACTTACTTCCATTTGACAGCTAACCAAATTGTTATTTTGGTTGTCCCTTGGCGCACTGGTAGACTGAAGTGGTGTCCTCTCACACATTGTTTATAAATTGATACCTTGGTTTTGCAAAACCCTATTTCCTGCTCTAGAACAGCCAGAAAAGTCATTGAAACTCCAAGTATGGATCTATTATGAGATGTTGAACAAATGAATCATACTTAAGGGAGAAATTGCCTATTTGTGAAAATCAAATCTACAAACCACTCTAGCAGTTAACCTGGAAAAAATGGGGTCCGTATCGGAGAATGTGTAAGAAGGGTCATATAGCTTGCAAAAAATGTGCATAAAATAATGCAGATAGGTACCCACCGAAGAAAAAAATGTACCCTTGCTGCTTCTTTCATAGTTTTTTAATGTTGAATAGTTTAAATAGTGCTTTGAAAAAGAATTATGTAAATTTAAAGTGTAATCATATTTAGATTCACAAATTATCGGAAAAAAACCAAATGTATTGGCAAGCATGTTGGTTATTTAGCTGCTGGTCAGATGGAAGTTCTGTTTAAAGTAAGGAGAAACTCACTTATCACTGTATGTTCATCAGGTTCCAGCACCTGCTAACCCAATCCATTTTCGACAGAACAGGGCTAATACCTGTATCTAGTCATGTAGGCATGGGAAGATTCTTGATTACTACAACAATAATGACAAAAAACTGTTGTTCTATGTTTCTTCCTATATCTACTTGTCACGATACTGAGGCTTTGAGGAATGTTTTTGCTTTCTTTCATGTAGTCTGGATAAATTGTTATCTTCCTTTTTGAATTCAACTTTGACCATGGCAAATGGTATTCTCAAGGACATCACATTTCCTTGCTCTTTCCTTTTTTGCGGTGTTGAAGAAGCATGCTTCTCATTGTAGCAGGCACATGACCGATTCTGACTCTACACAAAGTAGTCAAGGCATTGTCCATGCAATTATTTGCTCTTGTAAGTTTTGTGCATGCTCTGTAGAAATTCTAGTGTGACCGCATACAAAAAAAAAAATCTGACTTAAAATTTCGCTTTTTAGATTAAGAAGTGTAAAAATGGAACAAAGAAAACTGAATGATCAAGCCAACACTTTGGTGGACCTGGCAAAGGTTGGTAGGCAGTTACTGTTGTTTCAGCATTCATCCTTTCAAAATGAAGTTTTTAAGTGAAAATGTTATGCATTATGTGTGCAAACGTTAACAAGGTTGTTACATGTACCAAATGAAAATATGTGTGTGTTTTGTGGTAGCACCTACTGAAAGAAACATCCTGATGAAAGTTGGAATGTGCCTTTTTTTTTTTTTTTTTTTTTTTTGTACATTTGAAAAAGACTTCACAATTGAGAGGCTGATCCTGAGAGCTCCTGAGCTGACTGCAGTGGTCATGGTAAATGCTGAACAGTGAGTGGGCCGTAGTGGTGTAGTGCTGCCTAGTAAGAAGATCTGCCATGTGGTGATAGTGACTGTGCCATGACAGACCGTAGTAAATAGCCTCTAGAATGGAGTCAGAGGTTCTGGTTTCCTGTTCCTGTTGTCTTATGCAGCAGTAGCTTTGGACAAGTAAATTTAGATATGCATTTATTTAAGTTTTTATAATGAATAATAGCTGCCTACTTTGTCAATATATCATAAGGCTTTTTAAATCTTTCTTAAACCTTTTGCGTTGAGGTAAAAGAGGCTATTCAGTTGTGAGCTGCTTGTTTATTGTTGCTAGAATTTTTCATAGATATATATTAACTAGAAAACTAGAGGTCTGAGCTGATAGCATTTTGAATTTCTCATTAGATCTTAATATTTAACAGTTACTGTGAGCTTAATTTGAGGCTACATTAAAAGCATGAATGGGCTCTTCCTAAGGGTTTCTTGTACACCTCTTCATTTCCCTCAAAATCCTCCTCAATTTCAAGTACATCAAAGCAAAGATTAAACTCTTCAGTGTTCATTCCCTTCTTGCTTTACAGAACCATGTGACAACTTCAGGTGAAAATACAATTCAGTCTAATGCTTCTGGCAACTAATAAGGACTTTCAATATACTATTTTGTGTAGACTACTTCACTTTCAAGGGTTATGCTAGCATCCTGAAAGAGGAGGCAGAGCAGTGGGTTATAACACACCTGATACTGAAGTGGTTTATACTTCAGGCAGTCATTCAATTAATTTTCCTTTCCTTTCAATGGTTCATAAATTTAAACTGATTTTTCTACTGAATTACACCCAATTTTGACTCTAGTTTAAATAATCTGAAGGCTCAGTCTATAAGAGGTAGACATTAAGCCATTATTTTTAACCAAGTTTCTATGAAATAACACATTTCAGATTACATTTTTACTGACCATTGTGTCATTTTAAATACACTCTATATATTTGCTGTATTCCAGCAGTGTTTTGTAGAGGCCAGATAAATCGGAGAGTGTAAAAGTAGAAAGTAAAATTGAGATTTTACTCCTTGCACTACTTTTCAAAAACAATCCACTCAACTCCTCTTACTGCCAATTCAAGAAAATCTGCTCAGTTTAAGGAGCAAGCCAGTGAACAACATTTGTGCTTTGCTTAGAAGAATGAAGGCATTTAAAACCAGAATCAAGAACAGTTAAGGGTGAAGCACATCAGTGGAGCCTTCAGTCCCTTGGTGGCTTACACTGACTGTTCAAAAAGCTTAGCCTGGTACACTCCCAAGCATTTGAATTTCCAAAAAAGGTCTGGTCTTTAATTGATTTCGACTTCGACATCTAAGTGCTACTAAAAGGCACTATGTTTCTACTCAAGCAATCTAGTAGAAAGTTTAGTGTACTGTAATTTAATCTACAGGGAAAATTATTTCACAAAACTAGATATTGTTATAATACTCATATCCTGTTTTGCAAACCCTTGTAGAGTTGTACTACTTGTTACAATACCTGTAAGGTCTCTCTAAACCTTTACTTACATCCTTCTACTTTCAGACTCAAAACATCATGTATGACATGATTTCTGACTTAAATGAAAGAAGTGAAGATTTTGAGAAGAGAATTGTTACTCTGGAAACTAAACTGGAAACTTTAATTGGTAGCATTCAAGCTCTTCCTGGACTGATTAGCCAGACAATCAGCCAGCAACAGAGGGAATTCCTCGAGGCTCAGATACAAAATTACGATAAGCATGTTGCCTACAGTGCTGAACGATCACGATCTTTGTCAAGAAGAAGGAGATCATCCTCCACAGCACCACCAACTTCATCAGAGAGTAGCTAGAAGAGAATAAGTTAACCGCAAAATAAAGACTTTTTGCCATCATATGGTCAATATTTTAGCTTTTATTGTAAAGCCCTATGGTTCTAGCCAGCGTTATCTGGGTTCTGATGTCAGAATCCTGGAAACCTGATCACATTTTAGGCCAAAATGAGTGAAAACTCTTCTTTTTTTCCCCCCTCCTCCTCTCAGATGCACAGTGAATGCACCTAGTATTGCTATATTAGATTGTTCTTCCTGTAATTTCACTTTTTATTCATGCGCTTCAAACAAGCTTTACTACTACAATACATAATCTAATATAATAAAAATGTTAATTTCTGCACATAGTTACTTGATTACTTTGACCTAACAACCAAAAAAAAAGATCACAATCAAAAGACCTAATTATGAACTTTTAAGAAACTAAATCGAAGCTTAGTAATTATTTCTAAGTATGAAAGCTAACTGTCTAAACTTTGCTTGCAGTGGAGGGGGAAAAAAACCAATATTAATCTAACAGTGTGCTGTATATGTGTAGTCATTTTAAAAGGTCATGAACAGCTTTGATTTCAGAAATGATTAATTAAAAATATAATTTATCCTAGAAAATAAGTCTCAGAGTAAGCTATGGGTTTTTAAAGTATTGTTAGGGCTTTTATTTAACATGCATTGGTACACACACACACACACATAGATAATATATATATACATATGTATTTATGTAAATAAAATTATTTATGCAATGCCCATAGCAATGATCTTTTAAACTGACTATTCGTAAAGCTACTGGCATGCAAAAAGCACAGGCCAAGTCCTGTTTACTTATTCAGAGTCTCATAACAATGCCAGGTATGTTTGCCCAGATCAAAAGCATCACTTTCACCCAGAAGTCTCCTAATAATGCTATTTGGGTTTTGAAAGTGTTAGGTTGCTACTTTGTCCACTCCTTTCTCTGTGTTTCTGGAGTGAATGACTGACACACAGACTTACAGTATACACGGTTGTCTGATGGCAGCACAGTGTTCTGTATACGTTATGTTTGGGCAATCCCCGTGGTTCCTGCTATGCAGTCAAGCTTAGCAAAACACTTCTAGCAATATTTCCAAAATCTCCTGTAAAAAGCCAGCTGTAGACTGGAGTTACAACAGTAGGGTATCTATAGTACTTTATTTTCATGCATAAAAATAAGGTCTCCTACTTTATTAAAGAAAAAAAAAAACAAACAAACAAACAAAAAAAAAAACCACAGACAAAACACAAAGCATAGTCACCAGTAGGCACTGGTGAAAAGATTTTGACTGACATTTCACCTGGTTTATGCTCCAGAATAGCAAAACTAGGTAAGTTTAAATGTTCAGTACATGCTACTTACTTGCATCCACAATTCCTAGTTATAAACAGGAAATTCTTTGACTTTATGAGACATTTTTTAGTACTTGCTATTTACGAAATGTGCCAGTCCAGTCTGCCTCTCCCCGAGTTTACAGACAAGGGTGACATCTGTAGCTAAACAAGTAGACATGGCTGACTGTTTCTGTGTCTGCCTAGAGGTAACCAACTTGCTCGTTGAAGGAAATGCACATTGCTCCATGAAACACTGTGACTTCTGGTCAGCAAGGACAGGCAGGAAAGAGTAATGCAGGAAGTCAGGGCAGAGCCCCTTCTGGGCAAGACAGGAGAGCTTTCCAGCAACCAGAATTCCCCAAACCAAATACATAATCTGAAAAACAGCAGACACTTTAGGCCTGTTGAAATTAAAGAATCTTCCTTTTCTGGTGTTACGAATGTATAAATGATGAATGTATAAGTGACATCCAGAGGTATTGCATGTTTATTAAAAGGTCAAGAATTTCTCCAACTTTTTATCTCCTTGAGAAAAATGATGACTTTTCAGTATTTTTCCCCCCAGAGCAGGACAGTTGCATGCCTTTGGCGTGCCTTATTTACAGACTGTGGTATTTTGTGACTGGAAATAACAAACAGTATGCATAGTATTTGCAGTTCTGCTTTTATTTTTATGGAGTTCATTTCCAAAGGAAAAGATGGATATTATATAGTCCTAATACTTTTCTAGTGCAGTCTTTAACTAGATGAGATTGTGAGTGGTCAAAAGGCCAGTAGTGATTAATAATACTGAAATTTAATAGTCAAGGTTTAGAAATCTTTTTTTCTCCTTTTTTGCATTTAGTTTAGAATACTTTTCTTGACATTGAATGTGAAATACACTTTCTGTAGCTTGAATACATTCCTTTTTCTCCCGTCAGCTTGAACTAGCTCTTTCATTGTTTACATCTTTTTAGTATATGTATAACACCCATTTTTTTGCACAATTGGGTTTTTAAAGAACTGTAGCTCTGCTTTTAAAATTCTTGTCAATCTGTCAATTTTAATTAAGATCCAGCTACAAGTATTGAGCTGGCTATTTCTGTTGTGAAAGAGCAGCTTTCAATCTTTGACCTCTCAATTTCTTTTACTCAGTAGGACTTAGAAGCCTGAACCTAATAATATTGCCACATCTTTATGCGATGGTGAGATTCATCAGGATTATTTCCATCAGTAGCATTGTCTAACAACCTGCCAAATTATTTTGGATTCCTTTCTTTCTTTTTAAAGCAAAAAGCAAATGATGTCACCATGTAATACTCCAGTTCTATGTCTTAATTTACCTTCAGGCTCACTTTTTATCTGCATTTTCAACAAATATGATTTTTTCTTGTAATATCTGATTTCGGCACTAAGGTGCTGCATGGGGATACACTACATGAAAGGACTGATATAAACTTTTATTCAGGAGAGCACAAAGCACTCTTGGTTTGATTTTCTTACTCCTGATACTAAACTCCTTTTAGTCTTCCCTTGTCTGACTTTTGTAGTACAACAAATTCCATTACTGAATTTTTAGTTCCAAAAATTTAACTCTATCATTGTCAACATATATGATCACCAAAAGGAAAACATATCATTATGACAGATCGTGGTAACTGTATATTTAAATGTAGACTTTTCTTGTAAAGATTGTTTACAAATGACAAGGAGTCTTTCTCAAAGCATATGGCATATTTACCATATTACAATTGTAAAGCTTCATGCACCTCTTGCCTTAGTTTCACCAGTAGGAAAATTCTGCTTTCAGTTGCTATTGAACTGTTTTTCACTACATTCCAGACACTGATTCCATTTATAAGTTTCTTGGGAGTCTTGTTCCTAGTCTGCTTTTTTAAAGACACCGAGCAAAGATACCTTGCTCGGAAGGACTGAAATGTAAGATCACAAATAGATCTGTTCACTATGCTTAAAATTAAATGCATTGATTTAAATAGTACTTTTTACTTACATTTAGGTTTTTTGCAGAATCAGAATAATACATTCATATGTTTTATGCTTGCAAATGCTCTGCAATTCTTGATTCTATAAATCATTATGTATTTTAAGCCTGCAGATCTTTCCAGATAGATTTGTGCAATTCAGCTTTTCTTTACCTCCTGCTGCTCCATAAGGATGTATCTAATATGGAAAGAGATTTACTATCTAAAAGCTTGGCATCCAGCTTAGGAGCTCTAAATGCCTTCTGGAGGTTCATACCTTGTGATCTATTTGAAAACTATGGCTCCTCAGACTGAGTTGGAATCACTGTCATCATTAGAGCAAAGATAAGTGATAAGTATACTGTTTTACAAATTGTAAGACTCTTTCCATGTCAGATCATATGTAAACATTCAAGCTGATACGCCACACATTAAGAGCATATCTAAGCATAAAAGAATAAAAGGTGTTCAATGTGTCTAAAATTCTGAATAAAATCTGTAACCCTTATCAATACTAAAAATAAATTTGTTTGTAAACTCTTTTCCTTTAACAGTTATGAAAAATTCTTACTAAGTTTTATCCACAGGTTTTCTGATTAATGTGTGTTCTCTCCGTCTTCCAAACTTTTTGTTCATATCCATTATTTTTTTAAATCAAAGTCCTTAAAGTCTTTTTGTCCTTTTATTAATAATTATTAAAGGGTGACAAAATAATTATAAAGGGGTTGCAAGCAATGAAATAGAGGGGAAGGTAGGGAGGAGCTAACACTTATGTATGTCTTTTTCAGAATTTCACCTCTGCATCAGCATATCCAAATGCTCAGGTAGAAATGGACACAAAGTTTAGCCAGCACTCCTGGCTACCCAGCTCCAAGCCAGCCTAGCCTGGGAAGAGCACTGCCATATCTGAAAAGTTCTGAGGTAGAGCTTACACGCACTCAAAGCCAACCATTTATGTATATGGAAATTTATGTACAGAGAACCTTATATGGGCATAATAAAATTAACCTACATCTGTCAGTTAGGGATTATGAATGTGGTCCTGTATCTCTTGGCACACATTCAGAGAAAACTAAGCTATAATGTGTATTAGCATTTTTATTCTGAACCTTTAAAGGGGTATCTGTAAGATCTTATCTCTCTCCATGACTGAGTGAATAAAGAAAAAGCAACGCTTAGAAAATGCTTTGCAGTCAGGTGTGCATAGGGTTAGCTCTGACTTGCCTGAGTGCCTCACTACACATCAACTTTGGTCCAGAAACCACAGGTTTTATTCCCTCCAGAAAGAACAGGTTTTTCTCACTATAGAGGGAGTTAGCACAGCACTGAGCAAGTAAGTCCCATCTCTCCAGAGCAGCCCGGTGTGGAGGATGATCATAATAAATAGGAGAGGAGGATTGTGATAATTTATGCAACTCTGCTCAAGACTTATGGCTTAGCACAGCATCGAGCCCAATGCAGACACTTGATTCCCTACCAAGAATTGCTTGCAGCTGGATACTACAGCACATGGTTGGAGCAGGTGCAGCATGGTCTGGACTAGGGTATGTAGACATCCTAAAATGGAGGCAGTTACCAGAATTAACATCACCACACTGCCATATATTAGACTTTGTTACAGAGATATAATTGAAGACCTATTAGATAAATAATTTTCAGGCCTTTATGTGAAGAAGATTCACCTACAGAGGATTGCAAACCTTTTCTGCACATTGAAAGATATGCAACATAGTGTCAGCGAAAGAAAAAACATAAGCCATAGTCTTGAACCTGTTGCGAGCTACCATGGCAAGTAACAAAATTAGATGGAGACCTGAAGCTTTGTGCTGACTTCCCTTTCATTCAGATTCACTTAAATCCATTAGTATCTTCAAATATTTAGGAGAACCTATACTGTTTTCAATTATACATGAAGCGAGCTACAAGCTTTTAGTTAGATTAAAAGGTTCTACTTTAAGACTATGCCTATCCTGACCTACTGTTCCCTTTCTAACCTGGATTTTAAAGTACCTTGAGTACTAAAGAGGACATACATATTGTCCTATGTGGATTACAGCAAAGTAGGTCTCTGAAGAAAACAGCATCTCCAGTCCAGCTAAATGACCAACCATTGTATAGCACCAGGAATAATAATGGAGTTAAAATGTTTGAGTAGACAAATTGACCAGCTACAGGCTTCAGAGCTTATAAAAGGTTTAAGTGAAGCCTCACTCCATATATGAAGTTCATGGGGATCAGTGAAATGTAAGAGACTGTGCAATTATATTTTCTGACATTAATTATAGGGACACACTGTATGTGTTTAATGCTAGCTTATCACTTTGTATGGAGAAGTCTTCAAAATGTGAGTAATATGAAGGCTGATCATCACACAGAAATAAAGTAGGATATTTTTTAGCAAAGATCTCCAAACTCTAATAGAAATGTGCAGAAGATCTGAAAGAGAGTGTGCTAGACTATTCTTTCAAAAGACAGGCCCTTAGGCTCCACAAGCTAATATAAATTACAAGAGATGAGGTCTCAAGTGGTTTTGAGCAAAAATTAAACAAAAAATATATCTCAGTAATAGTTTGGAACTTACAAAACATCACTGTGTTTCAGCTCAGTACCACAAATGTGCACAAAATTAAATGTGGCAGATCAGTTTTCCTGGTGGAGGAATTAAAATTATAATCACATGAACATGACATGCATGTAGGAGAACAAGAAATCTATCTTGGAACCACTCTTGAACTTAACCTGCAGTTTCAAGTATTATGGCACCCTAGGTAGTATAATAGTAACAATCAGAGCTCCAAATTTTTTCTTTTTATTTTGCAAACACCACTTAGCACAAATGAATGCACTTTGGGTAAGAGGCCTCTGAAGGGTGCCTGCCGCCCCGTCCATTGCTGCAGCACACCCTCAGCCCTTTGCTCTGTGCTTATTCCTCCAGGTGCTGCTGAGCACTGGGAACTGTGGTTGCCTCTGTCAGCATCCCTGGTAGGAAGCTGCCCAGACGGACCTGAAAGGAGGTGGCCCTGGGCACTTGAGAGGCCACTGGCCCAGTGCCTGTTACTGGAGAGAGCAGGTAGCAACACCCAACCTGAAGGTGGCCATGGCCCCTCAGTGGGGCAGCAGCTTGTAACCTCTGTTCTTCCTCCCACACTACTGTGTCACTACATTCTTCTATTTCTTAAATGGTCTAATAGACTGAACAATGCTTTTCTTATCACATCTGAAATGTGATGTCACTCATTGTGACAGGCTGTGCTACCACTGAGAAGAAAGCACACAGTCCGGTCTGCTCCTCCACTGTGGGCGAGGACAATGATGTGCCACTCTGCAGGACACTATCAGACAATGACCTGCTTTCAAGACAGAAACCAACAACATTCCACCAGCACCAGTTATCAGGATTCAAGGGGAATAAACCTTAGAAAAGTGTTTTGGCTTGGCAATGAGATTTGGAGTTTTGGCTTCTCAGTAGTTAAAAGTAAATCTACTTAAAAAAAAAATAAGGAATAAAAGGCACAAGAAGAGATTTCAATTAGGCCAGTCTGTTTTGGCTGGAGTTCAGTCTCACTTGTGCTGCATGATTATGAGACAGAAGACTTGTAGATTGACTCCTAGCCGTGCAAGTTCAGAAAACAGTCCCAAGGCTGAAATGTATTAGCAAACCACCTAGTTTCACTGGCTTTCTTTGAAACAGAGCTTTCAGTCAGTGTGGCTAGTAATGGTGGATCAAACACATCACAATTCCAGCTATTTCAACATGTTTGAAAGCACTTCTTGCTGCAGAGCTCAATACCCTTGCACTGACTTGAGGCTGCTCAGCTGGCACTGCTGCCTGGCCAGTTCCACAGACATACACAGACAGAAAACATCTATGCCCATTGGATTCACCTGGTCAGCCATGCTGTAACACCTTCCACTGAGCTCAGGACATCACTCCCAGTCAGGTCTGCAGAGAAGAAGCTCTTTCATGTTTTCCCAAGCTACTTTGAAAAATAATGAAGAGCAGCTAGAAGAGTTTCTTTCCTTTCAGACTTTTCAGTTGCAATCTACACACAGAGGAAGCTGTTCAGTTACTGAAAGCACAGGGGTAAGAATTTAGGTCACATTTTTTTTGGTTATCAGGTGCATAAAAATGAACACAAAAATTGAATATAAGAAATAGATTGCTTCTCTAGAGCTTATATATTCAGGGTTATATTTCCTGCCTTTCTATGCTGTTTTATCCACCCTTTAAAATGCATTTAGTAATTCAGCTGTACTTATGTCCAATTTGAAGCAATTACTCTAATACAGCAGCATGAATATATATGCATTTCCAGAATTGCAGATACTCTTTTCAGTGAAGGGAAACAGAAGAGAGATGGGCAAAAAGCAGGTAGGCTTTTCAAATAATTTTTGCAATGAATTTCAGAAAGGCAAATACAGGACAGAGAAGGTTTGCCGTCTGAGTTGTCCCTTGAAGGCTATGCTCACATCTGCCATGGAGAGGAAATAGGCCGTATCTGCAGACAGTGCAAGGGTCTGGTGTCTGGTAGCAGCACGAGGGCATCTCTTTGCTGCCCACATTTCACTCATGTGAACCTCTACTTCCCCACCAGCTTTCTGCTCAAAGATCTGCAGCTGTAGTATACAATAATCATAATGAACTACACCAAAAAAAAAAAAAAAGGAAAGAAAATATTGGAGAAAATATTTCTTATGTGTGTATGAAACGGCCAGAGACTCGCTGGTGGTATTTGAACGCACAATTCGGGAAATGAAGTTCTACCCGCCCTGTGACCCATGCAATTTGCTCTGCAAGGAGCTACAGAGTAGCACATCTCACACTTCTCAAGTTCCACAGTTTTTTGAACAGTTCTGGCTCAGTTCAGCTGAGTGCATGAGAAATGAAAAAGGCTGAGCAACACAGCTGGGTACAAAGCAGCTGCACAAATGAGCCCAGCAAAGAGTGTGGTGATTTGATTTTGTGAATGAAGAAACATTTTCCCATGACTCTGTTTAATTCACTTAAACAGAGCCAGAAGCTTCCCTGCATGTGTATTATTGTTCCAAATAATTTCCAAGATGACTGTCAGAAAATTTTGGTAGAAATAAATTGTTTATGTTGTAAGGCCTTTTGTTGGCATTTCTTCTAGATAACTCTCTTATGGAGTGGAACTCTCTGAGAACAATGAAGTTATTCATCCAAAGTAATTTATAGGAAATACCACTCTTTTCATTGAGATTTGATTTCTAACCTATCAGGGATGGATGTACATCGCCCACACCTGTAAATAGACATTTTCTTTTATTTTCAGGCAGGTGAAGGGGGAGGAACATTTGAATTAATGCCAAAGCAGGGTAGCAATGACATTTTTAGGAAAAAAATAGTTTTCGTTTCTGGAAGTTTAGCGGCCTAAATTTCTGTGTCCTCAGAGGATTGAAATATAAAGACACTTCGAGCAAGCACCAGCAAGCAGATTTCTTCTGCTCCTTTCCACATACATGCTATAATAGCTACCCATTCTTTCAGTGACAGGATGCTCTTCTTGAGAAAGCAGGAAAAATGGGCTCAGATCCCTGTTGAAAGTAGTAAGTACATACTTTCCTACAGCCTTTTTCTTGTCTTATTGTCTGGGAAGAACCCTGGGCAACTTGGTGCTTAGCTTCTTCCTCTGTGAGTCAGAGACTGTCTGAACTTCTGCAATCCGGCAACACAGTGCAAGTGTACCATTACCAAAAAAAACATGAAGCTGTTTCTGGCAGGGTTTGAAAGCAAACCAGACAGAGATCAGGTCAATGATGCAAGTGCCAGACACTGTTTGAGAACTAATGCCATTGTTAAATACCTCATTTGAAGTTAGTCCTGGGCTCTTCCTGTCCCCAGTCTGGTTTTATGGAAAAGAAGGAGGTGTTAAAAAATAGCCTACAGCATTTTTAAAAGAGGAAGCAAAAAGATAATTACTTTAAAAATTCTTCTATAACAGAAAGAATGAACAACATTTTTTTTCCAGAAATAATGGAATAATTCGGCACTTTGGAGACTAATCCCATAAGGAGACAAAATTAAAGATGGGCAGTTTCACCAGTTGCCCTATCAAGTTCTGCACTTTTGCTTTCTGATATTTAAGTGCAACTTACTTTTTTCCCTTAACATATTTTTTCTTTACTTAATATAAGGTATTTATACATTATTAGTTATTTTCCTTCACTTCAGTAACAGAAGAATACTTCTCTGGATTTTGTTTGAGGTGTACAAAATCACATTTGTTTATACAAATATGTTCATCTTTGCAGTTACCTTGGTCACTCTGCTTCAAACTCTGTGACATCCACCAGAGAATTAAACAGAAAGCAGCATAATAAAGCAACAGGCTCTTGAAATCAATAGGTGCAATACAGTCTTCTCTGTTTCTTTTCTTTATTACTTTATTTCTTTATTAATAGTATTGTAGATCTGTAATGACAATAAGGCAAAATAAGTTTACTCTGGTTAGAAAAGATTGGAGTTGTCTTGTGTTTGGGGTGTCACTGAACACAGTGAGACAATTCCTACTCTCTCTCAAATGCATTTCAGTCTATACCATTTTAAAATCATGGGGGAAACTCATCCACTAAGTTTGCCACATGAAACTATCATGGAATTTCAAGGTTTCAATCTAGACTGGACCCCTGAGCTCATAGGCCACCTGCTGCCCTACCAGTATTTCTACCAGCGCTCTTTTGGCAGCTCTCTGCTAAGCGTGTGGAATCTGCGTATCATATTTCAAAAAGACATAACCTTTCAGACACATTGCCTGCAAATCCTTGACACACAACACTGGCAGTCAGGGTCACACAGGATAAACAAGGAAGTGCACAACGCTCACATAACCAAAGCTTTTGTCATGACAGTTCCTGCCTTTCTTTGTTGTTTGTTTTTGGAGGTTTGAAGGCTATTCTCTATCTAGCATTAAGAAAGCTAAATAAAAAGCTAATACTGTAGACAACTTGTTTGCAAGATTTAAGATGAAGATAATGTATTTTTAAAATGAATTTTCCTTAATATTTAATCTTTGCTATTTTTCTTCTATTTCTAAATTCCTAAGAGTTTCTGAAATTTCTCTATTTGCTTTGGAACTCTCACCCAAGAACTTCAGTCCTTACAGTCTTGCACAGGTATTTCCCCCTGAGAGAAGGCAGCCAGAGACCAAACAAGTGGCAAACTTCCATGGAGAATTCCACAGAGGCAAAGACAAAAATGCTTGTAGCAACAGATGAAGCTAGAAAAGGAAAGACAGGAATCCATGTTGATTAAAAGTATGTTGCTATTTAGACAAGAATAATGCTGGGAAATCCTTTTGTGATGTCTGGATCTTCCTTACAAATACTTGCAAGTTTTTTTTGCTGTGAGACAAAAAAGAGGGGGGTTTCTGCCCATAGCTGGGTCTTGCAGATGAATAGGTGCTGAATGTCTGCTTAATCAAATGGGAGCTCTCACAGATGCTTCTAGGCCTCAGCACTCTTTCGGCTCATGCGTAGCTGGATCTGCACAGCTGATAACTTTACCAAGCTTCAGAGAGTTGTTTTTAGCTTGGTTGTTACAAACTGGTCTAAAAAACTAAAATGTGTCTTCTGTTGCAAGAAAGTTGGTGTAACATTCCAAAACAGTCAGGATGATCCCACCGCCCTCTTAAAGGGAAAAAAAAAAAAAAAAAAAAGATAAAGATCCCAAACCCTCTACTAAGCCAATTAAAAAACTGACAACAAAACCCCAAACTCAAGCCCATCCACATAATATCACACATCACTCAACACCCTCCACGTAATTCACAAATACTGACAGATAAGCATTTCCCTGAGTGGAAGATCCATAAAATTGGTTGCCCAACAGAAGCTGAGGATCCAGCTCTTGCAAGGGTGTTGCCACTGCAATGGCTTGCTCACAAGCAGTGTAGTAATAGATCCTCTCTTTCTCCAGCTGCTAAGACCCTAGAGTTTTTTAAAAAAAATTTAGTTTTAATTTTCTACTACAATGTTAGGGGTTTTTTTCTGAAATTAGGCAACACTTTTCAGAAGAAAGAAGGGAATCATTAATTTTATAACCCTGCATTCCTCCCTGCTTTAGGAACCCAGGACAAAGCACTTTATATACTGTACACAGTATATAAGTGCTCTGGTAGAGATTGGTAGCAATCTCTACCAAAACTAGCTAGCTAGGTTGCTGTTGCAGTCATTGGCAGCTGCCTGAGTAACAAAATCTGGTTCCCCTACAACTGCAAAGAATCCTCAGGTGGATGTCTCCACAAGGCTCCTTCCACACACAGGCATTTGCTAATTAAATCTCCTTGCTAATATGTGGTGAAGATGTGCATGCTCACCTTTCAGAGGCAGCTAGTGGATGCAGGTGTAGGAGTAAAAAAAGGAAAAGTTTTGTCTATAAATTTCTAACATATTTTTTATTAATTAACCATATGACTACTTAGAAAGTACTGTCAGCTCCTTGGAAGCTGGAGTCCACAGTACCTGGAATACATCAGACCCTGACTACCTTATAATACAGCTTTTCAGGACAGAGTTGTCTGGCCACATAAATAGAGAAGCAAAATAACATTTGTTCGTGTGCACATAAAAAAGCATATTTTTTCCTCTCAGCCCACATTTACCACTGATGCATTGATTTCTTCTCCATGCAATGTGATATTAGCTATCTGTTCTGTTTTTCAGTGTCTGTATGTTCACTGGTATGGTAGAGCACCTCAACCCACCCTGCCTAGAGATCACAGAAGACATGAAGGCTAGGTAATGAAAGGGATATAAATTGTGGAGTTGTCTTAGCCTGACAACAACAAAGGCAAATATTTTCATTTCTTCCTCCCTCATCACCACTCTACCAGATACCCCAAATCTGTGCTTTCATAGGAGAAGAAAGCCCACACCATAGTAGTTCCCTCCTAGACACTTATATTCAATAAACATGTTTTCAATAACTGTGTATTCAGATATTTTACATACATAACTGTAACATAACTGAAAAAAAAATGTACAGGGCTTACCACTAATTCTCAACCTTTTGTGCACATCTTGGCAGTCATGCCCATGACTTACAATTTTGCAGAGTTAAGTCCACAGTTCTTAGTCACTAATCATGTGTTAATTACTCCAATCCACAGGATGTACATTACATTCATACATGCAAGAACTAAAACAGACCAAAATTTGTCTCCCAAAAAAACAGTTAGCATTATTTCTTCACTGGAAATAAAAGTCTTGTAAATATTACTTTGGCACATTAGTTATCAAGTTTCCTCTTTAGGTCTTTCTTTCTGCAAAAGCTTTTACTAAAGAGCCCAGTTCATTAAATCTGAACACCTGTCCAGCTTTTATTTGCCATTGATTGAAAAGAAAAATTGACTGGATTATGCTATATGAAAAATTGTAGAGAGGTGCCAATACATAAACCAAATTCTTGGTAAATATATAGTACACCCTGATTTTCCTAAACACAGTAAATAAATTTCAAGGTTTTAATGCTGTTAGCAGGACTTATTAGTAGTCTTTGAACACAATTATGTGGTCACACATTTATTGGTGTAAGTTTGAGGAGAAATATTGACTTTTTTATGCTGGCCTTAAAAGACTCCAGATATAGCTCCTAAACCCATATGCCAGTACAGAAATAGCCAGCTTAGTTTTAGAGCTTTGAGAATGCATTAGCTTTGATCAAATTTCCTGATACTTCACATATTGTAATATTTGTAAAGTACTTTGCTTCCCTGAACAACAACACACCCCCCTGAATTCTGAACATACCGTCTGTTTAAACTAATTATTACATGTGTTTTGGGAACTATTACATGTGTTTTGTTTACACCACAGGCAGCTGCTGCCTGTGGTGTAAACAAAAATACCATTGTCCAGTTTGATCAGCTTCAACGTAATTGACTGCACCCTCCAAAAAACTAAAACTGTACTGTGATTGCATCATCTGCTATTGTTTTTGCAGATACTGAGTCTCCATTCTCTTAAATATGTTACATTTTACTTGAGGCATTGTATGCATCTAATTTCATAGAGATGTACTAAAGAAAATAGGAAGGGATAGGGTGGCTGGTTGTTTTTCTCCAAAACATATCCAGGACATCCAGCACTGCAAGAGGCAGGGTGGCTTAGTACTACAATTCATAAGGAAGACAGACATTGTCTTGCATGACCTCTTGAAATGGCTTTCTTCTGTCAGCTGTCAGGATTAGTTGCAGGACAAGGAAAGACCAGCTATCCTTCCAATCACGTCAATGAATCTTGGAGGTAAACACCTGAGCGAAGAGTAACATAAAACAAAAGGAAAACATCAGACCTTAGTGATCAGGGGAAATAGACAAGAAAATAAGTAGTTCTGCCATAATCATTTTATTCTCTGACAGTGAAATGGAGTTTCTCTCAAATGTGATTGAAAGGCAAGGTGGTATAATCTAATCCACTTGTGTTGCAGTACTGTTGTTGTTGAAATACTTAAAAGCTAAAAAGAAAATATGTACTTCATATTAAGTACATACTAAGTAAGAATGTTAACTATCCTATTGCAAAGAAAATTCAAGTATCATACTGCAAAATAAATGTCAACTGCAGTCTCCCTTCTAGAGAGCAGCCCTCTACTTCTCATACGAAGCATTACTTTGGCAGCTGGAGAGCAAGATGCAAGGCTGACTACAACCAAGAATTAATGTGGAGATCCAGTGATGGCAAAAAAAACATGGAACTGTGCTTGTTTCTCTTGTGGCCTCCTGTCCCCTGGTATATTGATGTCGCAGGCAGCTTCAGCCAGTATCACGTGTCTCTGGAGACACTCAGCTTGTGCTGTTTAGTGCCTGACACCAGTATAGAATATGGTATCCCACACTTATATCCTTCAAAATTGTGTGAATTTAACCAAAAACTTCTTTTAAATTTAAGTGAATCCCATTTAAAATTAAAAACTTGTATTTTTAGTTCCTAAACTCTTTGCTTCAGAACAGATATGGACCAAAATCTTTAAGAAGGTCTTCCTTTTTCTCTGTGCTTCCTATATGAGATAATGAGGGAAAAGTAACTGAGTGCTTTCAGATATGAGAACTTGTAGAAGGAGGAGGCAGGCAAAAGGAAGAGAGCAAAAAAGGAGATTCATCTTACTGCTACAATTCTGAAATTGTACCTCAAAAAGTATGGGTCAGAAATATTATATTTCTTACACAGGTCTAAAAATCACATATTTTAAAATATATACTTTTTACTGAAAGGTATCCTATCTTCCTAAACAAGTAACTAACTTAGCCTAAACTTTTTTGAGCAATGATATTTCTTGCCATGATGACACTGGAATAAAAATTCATTTCTGGCTGCACCGGCACTGAGTTCCTTTGGGAACTGTCTTCTGGCATAAAACTAGACTAGTTTGTTTTTTTTTCCCCAGTACCACTGAATAGTGGAGGATCCTTGTGAAGCGTTAAGCCTTCCACAGCTTCACAGCAGGCAGCTAGAGTAGGAAACACATACCGAGTCTATTCTTTCTCAGCACAAAGCAGAAATATAGTCCCAGCTCTATGCGATTTTATCTTGCTGCTTTAAAGACCTGATCAGAGGCCGATGCAAGTCAGAGCTTTGGTTTAGACTTATTGCTGTCATAAAGACAATGTTCAGCAATCTGCAGGATTATGTGTGCCACTTACTGACATGTGCCCAACAACAGCTGGGTGTGTGGGAGGGACAAATGAAGTATGTAACTGGATTTTGTTGTCTTGCATGGTAGCAGTGTTTCTGGCATGATCTGCATCTTCACAGGGAGAATGCAACAGTTCTCCACAGATGTGGGATTTCAGTGGATACCCCTGTTGAGTGATACAGATTCTGGTGCTGGGGTTACCTAATGAACATGGGTGAACTGCCTTGTACTGGTGCAAGCTGCAGCCTTCGCACCAGCAACAAAGAAACCAAGTAAATAACAGACCTCAGGAGTGATCTTGATATATATCTTGATCCTTTACTTCTGGCCACATCATGAAGCTTAGACAAAACCTTCAAGTTTTGTTTTGGCTACAGCTCTCAGCATCCTTTCCCTCAAATGCCACAGAAGAAGAATTAGGGACCATCTGGCTGAACAGTTAGTGGAAGTTTTCTGGAGTATCAAGATTTGGCTGGCTACCATTAAACCATTGATAGCAGCCATTTCACTTTCCTTTGTGAATGGTGAAGCACTCAAGAAAATTGAAAAAAAACCAGCACGACTGCTGCTTTCAGTCTGAAAAATGAGGAGTTGAAAAGATTTAATTTTTTAAATAAAATTCTTTTTGCCCACAAAATACTGAACAATCTGGATTTTTTTGTTTTATCATCTAAAAGGTCTTTTATAGATTTGTGAAGAGTCCATGAAAATTTCCTTGTTTATGACTGAGGTCATCAAATGTCAGCATGGCTTATTTTTCTGAAACTATGGTCACAGCTGGAAGGTAAAGGGTTGTTGAAAGGTAAGGCAGATAAAGAGGCTCATTAAAAAAATGCAGATGATGGTACTGTGACCATCTTCTGAACTGTTGTCAACCTATGACAGGAAATCCTGTTGACCAAGTATTGTTTTATCTTTTCTTTTTCCTATAGGCAGGTTTTGTGTTGTGTACAATGAAAGACTTGAGAATATAAACATGGAATCTGAAAACACCCGAGTAAACCTAACTCTTTTTTAATGAAGTCTGGGGAGGGCAGAGGTGGACATGAATAGTGAGGGGATGTTCATAATCATAAGGTGCAAGAACTTTCCCTGCTACTCAGAGCACAGCCACGAGAAGCATCTAAAAATAACTTTTAACTTCACAAATCCACAGTCCTGCAGCAGACATTAATTTCTGCCAATAGACTGAAATTCCATGAGCAATTGAACATGAGCAAACTTATTATTAAGAGCACAAGGTTGCCCTCCAGCAGCTGCCTGAAAACCACTTACAACAGTCTTCTAAGACTAGAAAACTGAGCCTGATGGGAGATCCAAGTACTTCTTTAAACTTAGCATTAACAGCATATCCATTTGGGGAAGGGAAAACTTAAATTAGGTTGCTATAAATACTGTCAATCCCAGTGTCATAAGAGGAAGTTCAATTATCTTAGACTGGTCCCAAATTCATATTCTGAAAATGAAATGATGAAACACCATGTTGTGGTATTTTTTTTTTTTAATTAGCCATTCTGTCAGTCGCTCTGAGGGAAAGCTCAGCAGCATAAGAAAGCAGGAGTCTTCTGTTAAAATGCAGCAGCTGTTTGTAAGGGCTTGTTGAAATTACCATGAAACTTGAACTGTATTGCAGGCAAGACTGTGAAACAAAATAGCCTGTAATGAGCAGCTGTGCCTGAGGAGCTCAGCTTCAGTGTTTTTAAACTGCCATCTCCTTGCAGAGAGCTTTTTCCAGGCTGAAGAACAGATTCTCTTGATACAAGGGTCAGAGGAATTTTTAAAACTTTCTGGGTTAGAGAGCTCATTTATCTCTTGATTTCTTGCTAACCCACCAGACTTTCAAGCACTGATAGCATCCCTCTCACTGGTAAGGTACTGAAGCAGTCAACTCAGTAACTATCAGGGAGAGAACACTTGATCTATTTTTAAAAATCTAGTATTGCTTACAATGCAAGCTAAACCACCTTGTATTCCATTCCCTCTGCTACAGAATAGAGTCAAGAAATTCCCCAAATGTTGCTTTTCCCCAGTGAGTTGAAAACAGGCAACTATAAACATCACAAAAGGATTGCCAGATTCTTAGCTTTTTTTTTTTTTCTGGTTGCTGCCACAAAAGATTCACACAGAATGACAGCACACATTACTTTTCAGAAGTTTTCAGATATGTGATTAATACAAATAGGAAATTTTTTACTCATAGATCATAATGTTGGCTTTGTAGCACTGGCAAGAAATTCACTTTTATAAAAGAGTGTTAAAAATCTAAACTGGAGAAATGAGGAAATGAGGTCAGAACTCCTTAATAAGATATCTGCAGAGACACAATGCACCCAGATCTCAGGAAGAGCCACCCAAGAGCAGCTGTTGCACTGAACAGTAACTAGCTCATCTGACACGACTTCTCTCTTCTGTAATTACTGCCACATATAGAACAAGTGGAGCTGCATAACTTATTAAAAAAAAAAATCCAGAGAATATAAAGCCATCTATAGCCCAAACAATAAGTTTTTGCACAGCAAAAGAAATATCATGTGAGCATAAAAGGGCAGCACAAATTTTGCCGTATTTGTAAAAGTGGGTTTAGCTGGGTAGGGCAAATTGGCAGTTTTGGGCCTAACCCCAATTTGGTGTGTTCAAGACTTAAAAGGAATATGAACAAACTGCTGTAAGTCTGCACAGCCTCAATTACTCTAGCATTAATCCTTCCTCTACTCTTTTCCAGCTTGTAACTCAAAACTGCAGCTCACAATTGGAGTGGATAGCACAGAAACACTTTGAGGATGCTTGGCTCTCTCCTTGAAATTCTTATAAGTTCCCCAGCCTTTTTGTCCCTCCAGCCAGAAGGAGGGCACCCAACTAGACCTGCAGAACTCCTCAGGGAAGAGGTTGGCGTGCTGTCTGTACCCATGCTGGCAGTCTCCCACCTGTCATTTGTCCCAAGACATGACAGGACAAGGACTGGCTCACCAATATGAGAGCTGCATCTGCTCCTGGGTGGATTTATGGGAAGATGTCACTTACACAGGTCTGTCAGAACCCAGACTTGTTTCACCACAGAACCCAAAGCTAAAAAAGTATCACAACCAAATAATAACAGGTGGCACATTTTTAAAGGAAAAGAGGGATATTTTTTCTTGACCAGTTCAAGTCAAATCTGAGTTCATCCCTACAAACTCAGAGCAGTCAGTGTAGTATGCTTCTAAACCCTGACTTTTCTACTTTCTTGGTCATTTTGGTACTACATGAGGTCAAAAAGGGAAGGGAGGAGAGAGGAAACTGAAAGATGTTCCCAGTTTTGCCTTTGGGAACTGTCAAGATCCTTTGAGCATAACTTGAGAGGTGTTTTCTCCATTTACAAGATGTCTCATCAGAACAATTCACAGCATTTCACACTCAGTTCTCACAATATTGCACGTTTCTGCCAATGTGGGTGTCTCAAACTCACATAGTTCCAAACTGAGCTAATATGATAGCACATATTAGGGCCAAGGGAAAGTGTTGCCTCTTTCACATGCCCCCATAAAGCCTCCACCCCATCACTGCAGCTGCTCTGTTTCATCCCTTTCTGTTGTTTGGTTTGCTAGAATAAGTAGTGCCTGAAGGAGGTATGAAAGGGAAGGTTTTGGAGGAAGACTATGTGGCTGCCACACTCATTTTTGGAACTGGAGAACAGACTCAACAGGAATGGGGACAGGGAATCACAGATCTTCACTGGTGGCATGTTATATTGGGATCAAGGCAGTCAGCCAACACAAAGTTGAGAGTTTTCCACACCTAATACTTTCTGCAGTTACAGTTGTAATGTTCTTTTGAGAATGTAACTCATAACATGTGTTTGTTCTGCTTACTTCTAACTGAATATTAGAAAGAAATCACCTTTAATAGCCTGCCTGATACATTGCTATTTGCATTATGTTTTCCTGGTCCATAATCTAAAGTCCAGTCGGTGGAAAGATTATTATCAAAGAGAATCCATGAATTATCATATTAAGAGTTCCATGAGCCTGGAGTTATTTAAATTTTTAAAATTAACTGAGACAAAGTTGGGGTTTTTTTAATGCTGTAGGATGCCAGGGCCCTGTGAGGAGAAGGCATTGCAATCTTCCATGCTGCTTCTCAGGATTTAGTTGCCTGTGTCTATGGTTGGCTCTGCCACAGTGCAGAGAAATTGGGTAAAATTCCTGTATTAACAATTTCGTTGTGAGAAAGAGCTGTGTGATGACTCTTGGAGGACCCCTCACTCCTTGACTCAGGAGACACATTAAAGCTCAGGGAGTTGCTCCTTGGTCATTGCTTGAGCCATTGTGCAGATACACATTTCCCTCTGCCTGCCTTTGTCAGCAGCTGGTCCCTGACAGAGATTGTCTTAAAAATGAAACAACTTTTGAACCAGAGGTGTATCAAGTATTAGCATCACAAACCTATCTGGAGGATGCACTAGGCTATCCCTTCTGTAGTTGATTTTCCGCTTTCTTTCAGGAATGCCCACCCCAGAACGTCCTGAGCAGCTGCTCTCCATCCCTCCCTGCCTATTTTCTTTTGCAAGGCTAAGCCAGTGTGCCAGGGCCAGAAAGCAGAAAAGCCTGATGAATTCCTTCAGAATTTGTTCATGTTTGAGTGGGGGTGGCAGGTGGGGAAATCCATGCAGAGCATATATATCTTCTCACTCACCCTGTGAAACTGCATGCCAATCATCCTGTGCAGTCTGTGTGGGATCCCGGGAGTGCTAAAAAACAGAAATCAGGACATATTGGAGGATGTATAATTCACAAATTATATCTGCTTCAGGGAAGGGGTACTCCTTCTTACATATTTGTTCAGCTCTGCTGCACTGCAGCCCCTAGGCATCAAATTATTGTAATTTCAGTTCTGTTTTCAGAACATGTCAGAAATCTCTGAAAACACTTGCTGAGAAATGCTTGCAATCATTCCAGTGAATTAAGTGCCCATTTCGGGACTTTCATTTCTTCGGCTCCTGAGGTTTGTCTAGGAAGGAGGGTTAGGTTAATCTGGAGCACTCTCCAAGCACTGTTGATTTGGATCAGGCATTTGCTGCTTTGCTGTTCATTTTCATACAGCGCAAGAGAAAAATCAAATGTTATCTGGGACACAGGTTCTTTGCCCTTTTGTTATGATATGAAGAAATAGTTTTTTTCTGAATAGAAGGAATAGAAAACCATCATTCCTCTTCTTTCACCCAACAGCTGTATTAAAATAGTGGGAATTATTTCTTAAAAAAATCGCCAAAAAATCTTTAGAAATACATAATATTACTTTACCAATTGGTGGGAGTTTCTTAAGCAAGTTACCATACATCATTTTAGCATGAGAACTATGTAGCAAAAGATTTTCCATAGCAAACATTTAGTTTTTTGCTTACTAAAAATGTGGCACTGTATTTTATAAAACACAAATTTCTGCAAGTTGCTGGCATATAAATGCAGCTACTCTGAGCTAACTCATCTTTCAAATTAAACCTTCTATTTTACTCTAATTTCCATCAGGAACAGAAATATTTACCATGCAACACTAAACTTTCAAACAATGCAGCTCTTTATGTATAAACAGTGAGCTGTCCACACACCACTCACACTTGCATTCCAGAAGAAAACAGTTGTTAGGATTGTACTTGTTTAACAGTACACATGGTAGAATCCAGTTCCGTCATATATTTCAAATTTTTCACGTTTTGGGCAAGATTTTGTTTTCAAAATCTGATGTATATATAGACAGGAATCCAGCTGCCAGCAGCACTGGAGTCTGTGGTCTGTCACTATTGCACCTTATCCAGTGTTATTAAAAGCTGCCCTTAGTTTGATTGTTTCTATATTGCTTCCCATACCATCATTTTCCTTTAACAAAATCATCTCACCTGCACTCACATCATACTCTGACCTGCTTTCTCAGCGAATTGCTCTAAAAAGTACCCAACACACTGCTGCAAAAATGAACCAAAACTGCCTTTCCTCACCACTGCCATCAACTCTTCCACATGCTGTATTGACCACAACTGGCTACTAGTTATTAATTTTTCTTTGATATGCAAGAGTTACTTGCAGGTGTTTTTAAAGCATCACAGTGATTACAGAGCAAGCGACTTAGGCATTGCTCCTGGCCCAAACCTTTGTAGCTAAAAAATTAGCTTCTTGAATGTGTTTGCAGGTAGTCATGAGCATTTTTCAAGACTGCACATTTCAGCCCATAGAAATTCAGAAACACAAGACCAGATCCATCAAAAAAATCCCCCAAAAGGCCAAGACAGAAAATTAGCATGATTTTTAATATTGCTGAGCACATTTGTTGTATAGTCTTCTCAAACTCATTCTGAGAATCTTTGTTGCAATCTAAGGTTGAGTGGCTGCAGAACTAAATCAAATACTATCTCTTTACTATGTTAAAGCATTGTCTTTCTTCACTTCAGTTAGTCCCAAAACTTCCATAAAAGGCAAGACATCTAGAATTAAAACTACTGATAAAGTTTATTCAACATGCAAATAAAGCAAAGTTGAATATAGCATGAAAAGTCTGAAGGAAACAAGCATTTAAGAATGACTTTTCCCTCCTTCAACCTGTGCTTTTAAAATACGGAGACAAATAAGAGCCAGGGATTTTTTTTAATTGTTGTTTTGATGTTGCCATTGTTTGTATATTTTTATTTGGTCTTGGTTACTTTCTACAGATTTCATGAGTTATGCCTGAAACAAGTTTCCGAACCATTGAGAGTCTATATTTCTGGTCAGAAATAGAACATATGTGGAAATACATGCCAAAAGGAATCAGACACTTATAAGCTTGTAGGGAAAGGATTTCTATGTGCAAATAAGGTAGACGTATATCTTTTTTTCTTGAAGATATACCCTTTATTTTGAAATCTGCCACAATCAATCTTCTTCCCCAGCAGAAAAAAAAAAAAAGTTAAAAAAAAAAGGACCAAAAGCAAAGCAGAAAAAAACAACAAAAGAGAAAGAAAAACAAAAAACAACTCATGCAATTTTTTTCCATCCGTACATATATAGTTGATGCTTTTGTTTTGGCATACTCACTGCTCTTCTCCTTTGTAATTTTAATTTACTATTGTTATTTATATCAGAAACTACTATTGTCTTTTAAGAACAAAATCCCCTAGGAGACAGATAAAGGCAAGCTCCATGCTAAGTTTCATCACTTTAACAGCAAACAAGCCCAAGGCTTAGGTCCTTATCATACACCTCTATATAAACAGCTTCCTGGTCTGCACTGTCTGGTACAGACTCACCCTTTCCAGAGATTAGTGCTGATCTTTTCACAGTTCAGCTTCTAGTCTGTGCTGAAAAATTGTTTAGAATTGCTTATAGACTTCCCAGATATTAAGATATTAAAACTGAAGTGACTTGATAGCCAAACATTTTTCCCACACTAGACTGCATAGATCCAGGATTAGGCTTAGAAGTTATTACAAATGAGAGAGTTTGAGATCACTTAAAAAATCATCGGTAAGGGCATGGGCAAAAGTCAGATTTTATATTTAAACGACAAAGCACAACAAGTTCTTTGGCACGATTCACTCTACTACTTCCAGGACAGCTAAGGCACAAGGGAAAGCGAGTGACAACAAAACCAAACAATATCCAGGCAATCAAACAGAAATGAACTGAGAACTATCTACAGGGATGGGTGTGTGCTTTTAGGAGTGTGAGTGTGGGTATGGGGGTGTGTGTGGGTGTTAAAAGACAGTGCAGGCAAGAATAGAAAGGAACACGGCCTAAAAGCTTAACAACACTCAAACTTAGCAGTACTTTAACTTACCTTATACCTTAAGCCTAGCAATTTAACATAGGAAAAACAATTAACAGATAGCCAGCTTGGGTTATGACTTAATTTGTAGCTTAACCTTAACAATATCTAACAGAGGAATAACACTTAATAACATTTAAGCTAAGTTATAACTATTGCTTCAATGTCAAACACAGCAACTTAACAGAAAGACACTTAGCAACACCTAGCTTGGCCTATAACTTAGGTTTAACAATTTAGAAAAAGAACACTTAGCAGCATTTAAGTTGGTAACTATAACTTAACCTTACTTACAGGCCTAACTTACTTCAATATCCAAGGTACTTAAGCATCTAAGAAAGCAGTATTTCTCTCAGATTTGCTATAGCATATGTGCAGGGGCATGTGTGCAGACAGAAACAGGCAGTGCAAGCAAGGTAGCCTGTGAAAAATTCCCCTGAGAGGTCAGTGAAATTCTCACTTTGGATGCTTTTCCATCTCCCAGGAGGAGAAGGATCAGGCCTGAGAAGTGAGGCATCGACTAAGATGTCGTGTTTTGGCGATCCTCCAGGTACAGCAAACCTGAGTGTTTGCTGGATCTGAGAGTCCCACTCTGAGGGAGACTGCTGGTCACAGGCCCACTGTGGTCCAGGAGAGCTCAAAGGGCCCCATCTTGGCCTGCTGTTTACAGGGTCACAAGAGAGTGGGCTGCAGTCAGAACACCGTTTGGGTCGGCACTTTCTTTGTGATAATAGGATTATGCCATTCAGGTCAGAGGAATATTTTCCAAGGCTCATCATAAGGAAAACAGGAGCTTGTGAGCAATTCCTGGAAACAGACAGTGTTTCTGATAAGCTTGGAAAGAGCTGAGCTGAGGTGTTGTTTTCGAGGACAAGACCTAACAAGAATTTCTCAGATCACACTGCAGCCTGGAAAGGAGAGGTGGGGGGAAGAACCACTGCAGAGGTACAAATGCCAGCATAGATGGACTTAGCACTGCAGGGTATTTCCTGCTCACTACCTTCAGGCATATGAAAATTAACAAGTCTTTTCTGGGCCTGAGCTTCTGCTGTGCTTGAAGACTACTTAGATTATGAGCTCAGGTTTCCACTCCAATCTGAAAAGTGTCTTTAGGATTGCATGCTACATCGCTTGCAGCTTACATGAAATCTGTAAGAGTAGCTCAAATACAAGGTATTTTTCACACAGAGATTTTGTCATCATTGTAAAGACCAAACATGTTATGTTAGGTTCATGGATCACAGCAGGAAATCATCCTGCGTCATCCTTTTATATTAAGGGTTCCAAAGAGTTTTGCTGTCTTACATAATTCAGAGAATATTTTAAAATAAAAATAAAGATTGAAAGAAATGCATTCTTTAAAAACAAATTCACACTAGTGAACTAGAGGCAGTCTATTTTATAACTCCTTGAAAATAAAATTCCACCTGTTTTCTAAATAGACTTCCCGTTTGCACAAGAGTCAATATATCTTCTCTTTCAAGGTGGGATAAAATTAATGTGTGAACCTTACGTTTGAGCGAGACGATCTAGATGAGATTCTGGTGGCATTGAATCCATGGATAACACAGGTATTTACACTGCAATGCTAGGAGCACAGTGCCTTTAGCTCTTGACATCCGAGTGCTGGACCAAAAGAAGTTGCAGCCATGAAGTGCACAATCCTGCTGTGGTATAAACCATGGTAGGTAGGTCACACTCTCCCAAAAAGGTCAGTTTTGCATAAGCAGATTTTGGGCTAGTTTTATCCTGGCTAATAAATGAAAGACAAGGTTTTGCCTGTTCAGTTTTCTTTACCACATCATTTGACAAGTTCTACAGAAATGTGGTCCCATGCTATGCCCAATTCAGATTTTCATCCATGAGTGACTTTCATCCATGAGTTCATACTGTGCTCATCCTGTTTTATGATTGTAGAAACAGCAGTCAAAAACAGAAGAGATGTTTATAAGACAATGAACTTTACACCCATGAGTAAATTCTGTTCCATGTGTAGCACATGCAAAGTTATTGGGAGATAAACAACTCTACCATCTTCATTAAGAATCTCTCCCCTAGTTTTTTAGGGTTTTTGAAACTGTACCAGCTCTTTTTTCTTGAGCCTTCTGCTTTAACATGAGTTTACACAAGATTGTTATTTATACTGAAGGGAAACTAACCACAACTTCATGGCCTGGCACTGTTAAAGTCAACGTCTCAAATGCTGTTCCCCTCTGCCACAAGTGTTTAGATGCCTGCATTCAAGGTCATCTCTGCAATGGGGCAACCTTGAATGGAACTGCTGGGAAAACACAGTGTTTTCCCAGAGAGAAAGACTGAGCTCTGTGATGATTTGCTGACCACTCTACCTTCCTGGCTTGGGAGCTGCATGACAGCTTAGGCAGACCCTAGGCATCTTTGACCTGCTGACTTGGCTTCCTGGCTGTACCTGGACCGTCCTCCTCTGTGGTGCAGCTGTGGTGGCCACAGATCCCTTGGGCATCCCTGATCTGCCCAGCCCTATGCCATTCTCTTTGTGGGGATGTGATGGGTCTGTACATGGGCTGATGCAGGCAGAGTCCTGCCTACCTTCTTAACACCCTCAACACTTGCTCCTGGCTCTTAAAAGGGTGTTAGCTCCCCGATGATATCTTAGAGTTTTCAATCTCCTCTTTTACCCCAGAGTTAAGCAGTGGTGTTCATTTTATTTCAGCTAGTTTCATCTTTGAGATTTTGTCCTTCTATTGCTCTTTTTAGTCTACATTCCAGAAGTCTCAGAGGAGATTATCTCTTTTTATTAGAAGTTCTCAGTAAATTAACATTTCACACTACTTACAACAGTAGGAATAGAAACTATGTAAAGTTAATTTTTTTCTAGTTAGGGAGATAACAAAATATTTTTGCATGAAAACTTTTTCCTCTCTAATTGGAAACTGACAGTCACCTAGAGACAAGAATAATTACATGGTTCCCAGCTAATTTTTTCACAGTGAACACTGAATTTCTGGATTTTTCCTACAGCATACTGATTATTTATGACAGTTTTTAACCTCTCTGATGACAATTTGCCTTTGGATGTTATGACACTCAACATACTGTAAATTCAGGTATAATGAAGGCGAATACTACCTTGGTACTTGAAATGTCTGTTTTTCCAGTACTGTAGCCTGAAAATTACACCATTTAAATCCCACAGCATAATTCAGCTCTAAATAGGTCTCTTCACTTATAAGTGTTCATTTAGTGCTTCTAGCAAATTTCTCACAATGCTTAAACATTTTTTTGCTGTTTTCCAATGTTTCATTATAATCTCTTATGGAGTTACTCTTCTTTCCATGGCAACCAAGTCACCAATACCACTGATCTTGTCTCATAGAATAGTCAGTAGTCTCAAGACTAGTCAGTACTTGAAAAGCAAGCTAAGCACTGCAGAAAGTGATACTAACCAGCTTTTCCAAAGTATTCAGTACAGAATTGATTGCACCTCTATGACTTCTGTTCTGTTTCTTATCACAGTAAACAACTCGATTGTTGAACAGTTCTGTGAGCCAACTTTTTGTTGTTGTTGTTTATTCAGTAAGTTATTAAAATTATTGTGCATTATTTTGGAAGAAAAGGCTATGATACAATTTCATGTTGCTACTTCAATGAACATGAAATAAAGAAAATTATTTTTCCTATCTCTCCATTCAGGAAGGCAGGAGGCTAGGTGGGTGATGCAGAACTCTCCAGAGCAAAATACAGTTTTTCTTTTTCTTTTATTTTTCTTGTACCACGCTATTATTTTTATCCACATAATTGAATTTCTTTTAAATCTCACCATAAGGCACAGGTTAGGAAACAGCAGCACTGAAATTTAGGACCCACCACTTAAATGCTGAAATTGTAGTGTTCATCCTCATTGTTCAACAGTCATATAGGGATTGTAGGAAGAACTGAGAAATGCCATCATGACCTTTGTGCATAACAATAAAATGAACATATCAGAAATATGCCAGCACCCAAAATGAAAAGATATTCCTTTTTCCATTCACATCTTCAAAGATGCAAGGGAAGCACAGAAGGAGCTAGGTGGTCCCAGAGACCATGATGCTTATTTAAAAGGTATACTAATGCCTCCTCAACACCTACTCTTGTAAGCTTAAAGGTGTTCAACACATTCACTTGTGCAAGCTAGTTCTGCAGCTGTGAGTTAAGATCTTGCAAACTGTTCCTGTGTGTTCCTGAAGAGCTTTGGCCATCCCTTTGCATTGGACACTTGCCTGAGAGGACTTTTATTACCCATATGGTGCAGCCAGCTGGAGATGACAGTTCCTCAAGCTACAGCTGATTCCAGGTCACTTTCCTCTTTGCCCAGCTTCCCTTGCCCCCCATACACTTCCTATCCCTGACACTGTCTAGTTGAGTAACAGGCTAACTTAAATTTTACTTCACTTTAAATTTCCTGTTTCATAGGGCATATGTGATGAGAAATGTTTTTACATGCCCTGGCTGTGTCATCTGGTTTAACTGATTACTTTAAGGCCACACATCTATTCATATATAATTCTTTCCACTCTATCCATGCCACCACTTTTTGTCATGGATTTCACAAATCTCAGAAAGAAGTTGTCTTGCTATTTAAAATGCTCACATAGAGCCTAGCAGAGTTTTTCACAGTTCTTACAGCCCTTTTTTCTCATGTGTAGACTTAAACCCTTTCTTAGAAAGATGTTTAGAAGCATCACTTTGATGACCTAGTGAGCCAATATTTCCTTTGCTTATGACACCAACCCACAAACCATCACAAGGTCCTATTACAAAACTCAGTAACTCTTACCTTGTCTACTAACACAGCATCTCATATACTGATCTGATTCAATATCACATCTCATAGCTTTGTCAAAAAACCTTGTGTTGTTTTGTTACTACCTGGAACTCCAGATCTGGATTCATAAAGACTCCATGTTTTGATTGATGTGTAGGACAGCACTGTAGAGATTCCTGACAAAACAAAACTATTAAAATAGTTAGCATTACTGTAGAATAAGATTTCTTTAAGGTTTTGTTTAAATCCATAAGCAATAGAAAATGCTCATAAATATCCATGAAGATCTCTGGGAGACTTAACTTTGGCTACACAAAAAGAAGATTAATCTCTGAGAACATGTAAACATCTAAGAAAGGGAAATGAGCAAAATTACTGAGCTAAGAAGTCTTCACCAGATAGAAACAAGGAGTACAAAGGAGGAGGGGACATAAAGGTATTTTATTTACTTTTGAAAAACAATACAGCCTTCATTCTCACATAAAGACTACTGGAAGTTCTAGAGACAGATCAATGAAGAAAATGTTCTGATATTTGTCTCAAATTTTTGATGTATTTAGTCAAATCACATATCTGTAAAAACTATGTAGGCAGAAAATATGAATTTCAAAATAGCAATGCTGTTTCTGAATAGTTCTGAAAGACTTAACAGGCTGGAGCCCAAGAAATAGTGGAAGAAGAAGAAATTCTGTAAATTAAAAAGACTACAGGCATGAAATTATTTTCCTTGCTACTCATAAAAAGAACAATTTTCTTGATACGGAGCAGGAAAAAGATGTTGAAAAGTCAGGAGAAACTGAGCAGTTAACCAGCTAAAAGATTTATTGTGTCATCAATGGTAAATTGCAAGTGCATGCATGTGCAAGGTCATGGGTTATTATAAAAGGAGCAGCACAGTTTCCATTTCTATACAGAGGAAAAGGAAGTCACAAATTCCAACTAAGCAGATTTACTATGGCAATATGTAAAGCAAAGCATTTATTTCTAGGATATTCTCTTATAGGGAAATAGAGACAAACTGGAGCAAATAAGAAAGAAAAACAAAAGGACAAAGTCGATCTAACAGTAAAATAAGAAAGAGCTGCTGATCCTGAAATATCTCTGTCTGATAATGCAGATATTGAGACAGGGTGCAGGCTTCAGAACCAGCCACACTGCTAAAAAAAGCACATTTCTCTACCTTTTTCCTTCCATTCTTTTTTAAAGAGTACTATTGTAACAAAACTGAGAAGCACCCGGGTTTATGTTCTGCACTGTCATTTCCTTGGCAGCTGCTACAGCAAAGAGTTCAGAACTCTGTGCTCAGACAGGGAGGCAGAATGGAGGAAACACACAACCCTCATCTATCTTGTCCCACAGGTTAAGTCACATGCCTGAGTCACCTGTCCCTCTGCTCTCATATCCTCTCTTGTTCATGCAGACTCCTCCTCCTCATAAATTTAGCTGCTCTTGTCAGCATTTGTCAGCATCTTTTTCAGCATTTCAGTTTTCAACCTACATCTCATGTTGCAGACAGTCCTATGTATGAAACGCTCATACATGGCTAACATCTTGCACCTCCTTCTTCAGCTCCCCTTGTTTACTAGCAATGCTCAAGCTGTCCACAGAGTAGCTTGCTTGTCTCTGTACCTTCATGCCAGTTCTGATCAGTGTGAGCACAGCCAACAGCTGGGCCCCTCCAGTGGCTGCAGCCAGGCAGAGCTCGGGTCTGGGATGAGGAGAAAGACAAGCATCCAGCTGCTTGGAGTAGGGAATATGTGGAAAGGCACATACAGAAAACTCAAGGAAGGTCTGAGAGCTACAGAGATTGCAAGATTCAGGATGGAGAAGAGTCCTGTGCTGCTCCAAGGCTCCAGCATCTCTGAAAGGATGGCCTTTCAAAACACAGCCTACATCATTCAGTATTGTGCCTCTTCCTCAGGACATTAGTAGTACTACCACTACTAATTTTGAGAAACTGAGAAGACTGTAGCTGACTTCTAGCACAGGTGACCTATGTAAAAATTAGCATGCTTCTGCATATCATTGATATGCAGAAGCTTCCCTTCAAATACAAGGAGATTCCCTTATTTTTCTTTATATGATGAAGCATTGCACCACAGGAGTGACAACTGATGGTGGGCATATCCCAAGTCATACAGCAGTAAGAGGAATGTGTTGTCCTGTGCTTGGGATTTAAAATTAGCTTGCACAGAAACTACTTAAGCACTACTACCAAAAAGATTTGTACTACCAGAGTAATAAATTAAATTACTTCTATAATCTTTTTCCTGAAGCTACTGTTATCTTTTGGTCTGTTTTTTCAAGGACCTAATCTTTGGTGTGCTCAACATGCCATACCATAAATTGGGAAAAAATGGAATAGGCTTAGGAAGCCTATTGGTACATAACCAGTGTCCTGTTGCTGGTTTGATGTCACCAGGGAATTCAAAGAAATCCTTAATACAAGAGGAAGTCATTAGAGAAAAAAGCAAAACTCATCATATTTTGCATTCTAAGTTACATGACAAAATAACCAGAGGACCAATTTTTTTCTTTTTTCTAAATGTAATATCCTGAAGGGGGGAAGTAAATGAATTTGAAGTTTTAGCTTTGTATGCTGGAAAGAGAATAGATAGTATATGACTAATTAAGCCCCAGGTAAAACTGAGAGAAATGCCCCCAACATTTTTAAAGGAAAGACTAAGAGAGAGATTGTTATCCTAGAAGTCAATGCCACATCAACCTCAGAAAGACTCCTGAATACCCAGTATGACTTGTCTTGCAACGCTGGCACAAAAATATTCCACATACGTTTTCCAGAGCAGACTAAATGCCATAAGGAATCTTTCAGCAATATTTTTCTGAGGTAATTTCTACTGGGAAAATAATTATGCCACTTCCATGCTGGAAACCTCTGTGACAGGAGCCTTTTAGCAATCTGCCATTAAAGCTTATCTTTGTACTTAACAGAAGTTCACAGCATAGCTCCTTCATTTCCTCTTCAAGACTATGTCACATCCACAACTATTTTTGTAAAGAAGACCCCAAAATCTTGTTTCTACTGCATTTAAGGACAATTTCTAGAACACAGCCAGCTCTGTCCCCTACAGTGACTTATCTCAGCAGACTGAGGGGCATAGGCTGGCACTGCACAGCAACACATGGCACATGGACCACAGGCTCCACACATACAATCACAATCCCTCTAAATATTCAGATGACTGTCTATGGTGACTGTTTACTCCTGATCCAGTATTCTCTGTATTCAAATGAGAAACTCAAAGACCTCCAACATTTATTTAGATTACAAAGGACAGTTGTGTTCTTATAGCAGGTTCAAGGACAAGTATGGGAGTCTTGAAAAGCCTCAATTATCAAACATCCGCTATAAAGAATTTTTTATGAGGAAAACACTAAGCCTCTCCTATCCTTAGAGCACACAATGTTTTGATTATCCTATCTACCCTAGCAGGGTAAATAACTAGGAAAGAGCAAAAAGTGTTTTATTCTCTATTAGGTCAAAGGAATGTATTTTTCAAAAATCTTCATTCACACATTTATTTTTGAAACAAACCATAACCTGCTACTCAGACAACAGATTAAAAAAATAGGTATGTTTTTTCTTTTATATTTGAAAAACCAGGGGAATAAAAGGCATATTTTTCTTAACTACTTTGTTCTCAGAAGTTATGACTGTAAATCAAGTTTCCATCTGTCAGACTTTTGCTGCTTAGGATGCAAACAATAATTCAATATATCAAGAGAGCAGTTTTATAAAGACACGTAGACTCAGAATAAAGTTCTTTTACCCACCTGAGACAAAAGAACAAAAATTTCCAGAATGTTAGAGAAGTATCTCACTCAGACACTGAAAACTGGAGAGCTGTGGAGGTTAAACATATTTAACAAGGTGCTCCTAGAAATGAGCACATTCATTAACTGCAACTACTAGAAGTTAAGAATTATTTTAAATAGACATAAGACAGATAAGGTTCTGAATGTCAAATTTGCATCATTTCCATAAGAAAGGAAAATTACTTGTTTTTCTCCACAGTATCATAGTAGAGCCTAAATGTAACATAACAGAAGTGTATGAGGTCATTTCCTCATCCTGAAGACTTCAGTGTGATACAGCTGTACTGAACAATTCTATATCTCTAGATGTAAAAACATGCTTTACACTTACAGTGGTAAAATAAAGGGCATTAATTATAATTTTTAGACATTCACTCAAACAGAAGTGTGTTTGTACTTTGGTAGGACTCTAGATATTCATGCATTGTTGAAAATTGCTGTCACAGACTAATCCTTGCATTTGCCCCTGATTTATCCTCATAGATGTGGGATAAGGAACGAAGCAAAGTCTAGTCCTTGTGATTAGTTAGAGCTTACTCAGCATAGTTGTCACTCATGAGCAGCTGTATCCTGGCCCTTTCTGCCTCTTCTGATTGCAAGCACGTACTTGAATACATAGGTGCTTGACTGTCATCCCTTCACCCAGAAATATACAATATACTTGCCTTTAAGACCAAGGTGATATATATATATATATATATATATATATATATATGGATAGATAGATAGATAGATAGATAGATAGATAGATAGATAGATAGATAGATAGATAAGTAAAGGTAAAATAAGGTAAATTGGAGTAATTTCTTGGTACCCTATTTATCAGAGTAGAGTACAACAGGTGATACATTTCTAGTGATATTATAGGTATTCAAAGTGTATAAGTGTTCATGTAGAAGCTCATGAGGATTGATTTGAATTAACTGAAAAACAACCACTGGCCAAATACCACAAATAAATTCCAAGACTGGATATGTACATGTAGAAACTGAAATCAAACTGCATTTTTTATTCAGAATTAATTTCTAAGCTAATTTTTAGAACACTTTAACACATTAATTTATTGTAATTAAAAAAGAGGTCTTGAGATTGATCCTATTACTGTATGCTCAGTAAATTTAAAAAAACAATATTGTGGATTATAAAAAAATTCAGTTCTAAAGAAAGATTGTCTAAAACTCTTCGTAATAAAACTTTCTTTAAAAATCACCTGGGCATTAAAATTATTTGCAGAAAAAGCCCTGCTGTCCTTCATTTGTCATGGAGAGGGGAGAAGAAACAAAGGATGAGCCAGACATTGACGAAGGCATTTTTTTAAAGACTTTTTCTTGTATTATTAAAAACTGCTACTTCAACTTAGCTGTGCTCTCGATGAGAGGAAGTTCTTTAATGTATGATTGTGTCCTGCCAAGCCATAGCTGGTAGCAGAGAGGCACGGTGCTCCACTCTGCCGTGCCAGTGGAACGCTGCAGCGTGAGCAGGTTGCACTCTCCTTGTCTGAACGAGATGTGAGAAAGAGTCTGTGCTACACCATCCTGGAAGGTGTTACTGAGTGGTTTCTGTTAGACAGACATGGTCTGCTGGACATTTTGCACTGTTTTGCTCTAATTCCCAAATGAGAATGGCTTCAAGGTATTTAATGAATAAATCTTATTCAGAAGGTTATTCTTGTGTTATGGGGACAATATCCTACTGTTCTTCATAGAACTAATGCTCATTTTGCTGTAAAAAGCTCAGTTCAGGGCAGTTAAAAAGACAGAGATTTCATATGTGGACTGTTTCTTTGAGGGAGATAAGATCCACAGTGTTTTACTTGTTCATTGATGTTTCACTTATATTTTGGATTCCCTAAATCTCACATCACTATTTTTCACTTCAAGGACAGTGAATTTTTCTACTTGTAGTAACTAAAAGACATCTGATTTTCACCTTTTTCCATTTCGTTCTCTCTTTCTCACCTGAGGGACCCTAATAAATCCTTTCTGTTACAAAACAAATCCATGTTTCTCTCCTCAGGCACTTCAGCTAAGCCTTCCTTTGTAGGGGATCCTAAAACCCACTGCTGGCATCAGTGGGATTCCCAGCCTCCTGATGGAGGCTGTGCTGCCAAGACAGGGCAGAACAGCAGTAGTTGCAGCAAGCCAGACCTGAGCTAAAAAGGAGATGTCATATCTGTGCTTTGTATTGAGCAGGGTACCAAAACCACATGAAAAAGCGCCAAATTTGGCAAAGATATGTATCACTTAATTTCTGTTAAAAGAAAGGAGTTCCCTTTGTCTTTAACAGCTACAAACAGAGCAAACCATGTTATATGTACATCTAATAGTCCAGGTTGTCAGGCAGCACAAGTGAACATTAGATACTTGCCAGAGTAAAACAATTTTGTTGGTCTAACAGGATCTGAGCTCTGATTCTTTCATCAGTTAGCGTTTTTCTTAGGCAAGCATCATGGAGGGGGAATCTGGTTCCTTATCCATTTTGGTCTCAAGCACATTATCACTGGAAAGGACAGATTTGAGAGTGAATGGAACCTCTTTATATGATTAGGAAATCGTGCTTGAACTCACTTTGTGTCGTCTTGGTCCTGGATGCCTCTGGTGCATTCCCACCGGAGTTTCATAGTTTTTTGTAAGTGCTCAGGTATCATTTTAATTGTTACTCTATAACCTCCTAAGAAGATACATGGAGGGACAGACGATCCATATGTTTTATCTTATAATTCACCATTTGATTCTGTCCAACTGCTGCCAAACTGATTTTTGCCATTTTTAATATATATTTTTATATATATTTGTAGCTCTGTAGCCTATTATTGTATAGCCATATATNTTATATAGATTCATAGCTAGCACTTCACCTACTCTGTTAGACAGAAAGGAAAAACACATTCTTAAAGCCTCCAATACTAATCTTGCTTCCTCTGGGAACCAAAACAGCTTCTCAAGACACTTCATAAACAAAGTTTAGTTAGTATCTAAGGGAAGAGTTTTGGAGAAGAGTCAAACCAAAGGGGAATAACCTCATCACCTGTGAAAGAGTCTGTGAAAGACACATCACCTGTGAAAGACACAACTCTAATTGGGGATTCTTGTCAGTTATGCTAACTTGCTAAACATATAAAGTTTGTGCCTGCTTTATGTTATGGTGTGCATCTTCGGCATATTTTCGGTGTGTATTTCGGTGTGTTGTGTACCATAAAGGAACCTTTATAAAGATAACTGCATTTTATCACCTAACTGTGTCTGGCTCCTGATTTTAGGACCAAGAAAAGCCATCACAACCCTGTTTACACTGAAACTACTGTAGAAGTTTTGCAGTAAATCTAGCATTGTAATATGAATAGTTAGATGCTATTATGTACTTTTCTGGATGTGACTAGTGAAAAAATAATTACGAAAGAATAATTGTCTATAGTTTTTCTCAGAGATCAAATATTAATAATGTTTCATTTTATCCAGAAATTATAAAGTCTAACACATTTATCCCCAGCACATAGTTGTGGTTTGGTTTTTTTTAATATAAATGTATCATAAAAAATAGCACATTGAATATGCCTAATATATATGTTCATTATTGCTCCAAAGGAATCATTCAGCTGAATCACTGCTGAGTCAAAGTACAACAGTTAACTCTAAAAATACAGAGGTATTCAAGTAAGTTATATATAGGACAACCACTTACGAATTATAACTATCAAGGTTTTATAAAAAATAACACATGAAAATAGTGAATTCATATTTACTGGCAAATTATAGAAATTACTATGGAACTAGATAAAAGGTTTGCTTCAAAATAAAATTATCTAGATTTTTTAATTAAGAATTTAGAGCTTTGGTAGTTCTCCATGCCCACTTTTTGTTTCACCAGTCAAACATCACTGAGTGGGCTTCTGTGCACTGCAGCTGAACAGTTGGGATAATAACACCAAGGCATACAGAGCCTCTGCTATAATTCTGCTATGCATACTGTAGGTTGAGCTCTGCTCACTAATGTCAAACTTCCCCAGTGAAATGCAAAAATCATTTTAGTGGAAAATTCCTACATTATGTAACACACCTATCCACTTTGAAAGTTGTTCTTACACACTGCTACTTTCATTAGGTAATTTTTAACTTGAACTGCAATATCACATAGGAACTCAGCTGTGGGTTAGATCCTACCACACTTACCACTAATAACAATAGATGCCAAAAGAAACCATGCCCCAAGGAATTTTAAAAATAAGGGGTTTTTTCACTATTCTCATGGGCAAAGTTCTCCTCTATCTGCTTATCTGAGAATTTCTTAGCTTGCAAGAATAGACATGAAATTAGAAAAGTATAGAGAAATATAATTCAAAAATATTAGCTCAAATGACAAAGGGTATAAGGGTATGAGACATACAAGGGATAGCTTTAAAGGCTAAATTAAAGGCTGTCCTTGTTTATTTTTGAAAAAAACATCAATATGACTATTAACCCATTAGTGTTATATATATTATCTTTGTCATGACTCTCAAAGGTTTCTCCCATAAGCATTTCATACAATAGATAGAAGTACCTTTATAAACCCTTTTTCAGCAACTGAAGGCATCCAGAAATTCAGTAAAAGCAAGGGACTGCTCTTCCTGCACTTGTATGTGTAGAGTTAGGACTTCTGTATGTTGCAGATGGAGATCCAGAAGCAAAGAATTATTAAAGGAAATGACCCACAGAACACCTACCTTGCATGGACCACACTTCTTGCCTATCTGAATGCAGTCCTTTGGTGACATTTATGGAGATTACGTGCCATATTTGGATGACAGAAGACTGCAAACTTTAAAAAACAAACAACCTAACAACACAATGAGGTATAGCAAAACACACTATTGCTAAGATAAATACAATTCTCTGAGAAATCTGATTCCTTAATGCTTACATATATACTTGCTATATGTTATGTCCACATAGATGACTATTCTGTGCATTTCAAAATTGCTAAAATTTGTTTTTAGCAACTAGAGGCAGATCAATTTTGTACAATTTATTATGCAAAAACACGACAAACTAAGAAAACCAGCAAAGATGAGTTTTGTATGGTGACTGTGTAGCAGAGAAGTTAAGAGGGTCATACAACTTTTGAATTTTGCAGATGCCAGAATTAATTTAGTCAGCTCTTTGAGCTGCATTCTTAAATTTAACCACATACCTACATGATGAAAGGGTACACTAGTTCATGCTGCCATTTTTGTCAAGGCCTCCCCCAACAAACACTGCGTGCCATGTAGCAATTTCATTAATGTTAGTAAGAATCATCAATTTGAAAATACCCCAATAGCGAGTAAATTAGTCCACTGAGATGCATCTATTGTTGTAATTGAATGCAATATTTATTAATATTAGCAGATATAATACTTACACAAGAAAGGAACAACAGTGAGCATCAAGTCATTAGATTGCATTAAAAAGAGAAATGAGCTTGAACTGAAAAATCTGTCATTTAAAAACCTTAATATTAATAATGTCTAATTGCCAGAGTTTGAGTTCACTTTTTTTATAAGGGGTTGTTTCAGCAACACTTAGTTATATTTTTTGATTCAAAGAATTGTCCATGTTTTACACTGCAGAGATGACCCGAAAAACAGGTAGAGATAAGGAGAGCAGTTTCTATATCACAATCTTTAAACTATAGTTCAGTGTATATCTATGCCTACGGATGTCATTGAGATCATGTCCTACTAGAAAAGTCATGTCTGTGTTGTGACACACTTGTTGTTGCCTTTCAGCCTCCACAAGATTTGGAACCGTTCGCCTAAGCCTTCAGACTGGTGAAATAACTTGGTAGCAGCTTACATTATTCCTATAGCTCCCAGTGAAAGTTTTGCTCCAGATCTCAAATTTGTGAAGTATGTGATAGAATCATAGATTTAAATTATTTCTACATATTTATTGAATTCTCAAGGAAGTGTCAAAGGTAGATATACTAAATAATGTATTTAACTTGTAGCTGAGTTGTTTATCAGTGAGGGTGTTGTCTGGGCATGCCCCAGGCCTACATATAATTTTGAGGTTTGCAGGGGACAAATTTAAGTGTCTGGCCACAGTCATATTGCCACAGCCTGGTCATCTAGCCTGCTGCTTTTGCAAAGTTATGGCAGTACTATGTAAGAGGAAAAAAATTGTATCAATCTACTAATATCTTCTTAATTCTTTTGAAATTTTCTCTACTAGTGTTTATTCAGAGTTAGTTTGGTACCCTTGTTAGAGCAAGGTCATTTAATACAAGGCAGAGAGCAGAATATGTTTTTTTCCTTAATTAAATATTTACTACTAACATCTGTGACTATTGTGTAACTCCTGTCATATCTTTTTAAAAGTCTGCCTCACAAATCATATCTTCACTTTGGCTCAGTAAATTGCAGCCAATTTCTACTGCAATTGAAATAGACAGTGCATACTGTGTTTAACTAAAATCAAATGTTCAATTATTTCTTAAAAGCTACTTTACATAGAGAAGATTCAAGTTCAGAAGAATTCTGCTGAAGAATAAAGAGGATGTTATTTGCAATGGTAACCAGGTAATTGTTCTTTACTGGCTTTCCTCAAATGGAAATAGAAACTATTCACAGATTAAAATGAAAAATGTGTGTCTTGTTTCCCAGGTATGCAGGAATGTTCAGGATCAATATAAAATGAGTTATGAAATATGGGAAGTACACAGTTTTTCAAGGAAATTTTCGAGAGAAAAGGATTTCACAACATGTATCTTCTGCTCTCCAAAAGGCATAAGAAATGCCTCAGAATACTATTTTCTTTCTGTTTCAGACAGAAAATGTGAGGTAAAATATTGGTCTACCTTATGTTTTAAATTCTTATAGGTACTTTGAAAATTTTCCACTTTCTACAAGTTTTTTTTTTCCTATTTCTTCTCCCTAGAAATCAATTTTTACCTTTACTTTGAACATTTATAGGTTTTTTTCAAAGTAAAATAGGTTTTGCTTATTTGTAATTCAGGATGATATTCCCCTAAAAGTTGGTAAATGCAAAGATTCAAAAATAAAGATTGTTTGACTTATTACCCAACCCTGCAAAATAATGACTGTACAGGGGAAAAGAGGAAAATAAGAAGACTACAGTTTTCAGAATGTAAAAAGTCAGTGATTAATTTGTGCAGGGACCTGCCAGTATTTCAACGGGAAGGCAATGAGGGCTGTGTATAAGAAGTGAACCTGCATATTTTTTCAGAGTTCAGGTGCCTGAGTATCCGACTCAACCAAACAATCTGTGTAAACAGAATTTTGGTTTTATAGATGATTTTTTAAAATTGAAAACTATAATCTGTTCTTGCTAAAAAAGCAGTGACTTTAGAAAACTGATGGGAAAATGTTAATTTCTAATGTTTAATGTAGTTGAAAAAATTTTGTCAGAAGCAATGATTAATGTGTTCAGAATTTTCTCTGCAGGATGTATTCTGCTTTAAATGAAAGAAGTTAAACCTGCCGAGAACCTGTCTCTATGGATTGCACACAAAGATGGTTTCCTCCCTACTGCTACACGAAATTACTGTAAATTCCCCTTCAGTTGATGGTGGCTTCAAGCTATTACAAAACATTTAGAAAGTATGATCTACACATTCAGTGGGGTTATTACACGCAGCTTGAATAGGTGTCTAGCAAGCAAAGAGAAAATAGAGGTGAGATTGGCAGAAATTATCACAGAATCACAGAATACACTGAGTTGGAAGGGACCTGCAAGGATCATCAAGCTTAGCTCCTGGCCCTGCACAGGACCATCCCCAAGAATCTCATCATGTGCCTGAAAGCATTGCCCAAATGCCTCTTGAGCTCTGTCAGGCTGATGCTGTAACCACTTTCCCTGGGGAGCCTGTTCAAGCCCCTCACTGGATGAAGAACTTTTCCTAACATCCAGTCTAAACTTCTCCTGACACAGCTTCCGTCCATTCCATCATGTTCTGTCACTGCCACCACAGAGAAGAGATCAGTGCCTGCCCCTCCTCTTCCCCTCACAAGGAAGCTGCAACTGCAGTGAGGTGTCCCCTCAGTCTCCTCTTCTCCAGGCTGAACAGACCAAGTGACCTCAGCCACTCCTCACACGGCTTCCCCTCAAGGCCCTTCACCATCCTCGAGGCCAGGTGGTGGAGGTGGAAAGGGGTGTGAGGCAAAGCCCCACATGAGGCTGAGGGGGAGCTGCTGTGACATCAAGAGAGACCCCAACGGTGTCACGGACAGGTAGCTGAAGATTTCACTTCGAAGTCAGGGAACCAGAGTGACCTAGTGCTTCCCGCTTCCCACTAGCAGCCCTAGTGAACTCTGTCAGGTAGAACACAGTGGTAGTCTTGCTCATACTCTCAGCTTTGAAGAAATCCGTCCTATGAAATTCCCTGGATTGAACACTGCCACTGAGCTTTCACCACCTCATGACCGCTTGTATGAAACCCCAGATACAGTATCTGATGATGAAAAGGAGCATGAGAAGAAGAAAGGAAAATTTAAGAAGAAAGAAAAAAAAGAACGTTATGGTGCATTTCAAGAGGACAACTTCAGTGATGAAGCTGGAAGTTCTTCAAAGTTGAAGCAGTCCAAGGGAATACATGTCCTCAAGAAACCCACCTTTCCAAAAAAAAAAAAAACCAACAAAAAAAAGGAATTTAAAACTAAAGAGAAACCCAAAAATGAAATGCACACAGAAGACAAACATAAGGAAGACAAACATCAAGCAAAGAGCAACAAGTAAAGCCATTGCCAAGTAAAGACAAGAAAGAAATTCTGTTTAGATCAGGATCCTTGTCTACGCATAAAATCAACTGAACTGTGAAAATTACTGTAGTTTGAATCAAACTGCACAAATCATTGCTGGTTGTGTAGACTCTGTAAAGAAACCTTTTATCTAAGCCTGGAGAATTTCATATTTGTGTCTTCTACACATCAGACTCAGGGGAGTTTATAGAGCCCAGAAGAGTTTTCCAGTGATTTTTAGATTATTTCAAGACTGATTTTCTCCAGGAGATTTAAAATAATTTAGTAGCAGTTTTATTTCCAACCAAATTAATTATTTACATTATGATACTTGCCTTGCTGTGAGTTTGTAGGAGGGGTTTTAAGTTACACTGAAAGCACCTGAATTTTAAAACCCTTTTGATGCATAATTTTTTCCTTCCAGACTTTGACTATGACTAATTTCCTGATGAAGCAGCTTTCTTAATTTCCAAAGCATGGTTTCTATCACTATTTCCTCGTAAATTTCTGTTGATTGGTTGTTAAATATATTAATCAACTCTACAGTGTGCAAATTACCTGAAAGTCACCATCCAGCACAAAACAAAATTGTCCACTCTGTGCATGCTTTCAACCTTAAGCCAAGGCTATGTGGGAAAAAAGAGGAAAATAGGAGATTGTATATCAGGCAGTCTTTGTGGAAAGGCAGATTGACATCTAATTGTTTGTGTGGGCTTTTCTTGGTACAGCAACATACAGACCTTTAATTAATCACTTTTACACATGCTATGTGCAGCTTAGTTTTCATAATTGCACATAATTGTAACTTTTTGTGTTTTATTCAAAGTAAGAAAAAAATAATTTGTTTCCCACTCTAGACTATTTACTCTCTGATTTTCAATGAGGAAGGTTTAAGAAAAAAAAAACTAGCAAAATTTCAGCTTTTTATGGTGAAGCTACTTTAAAAGTGTATGAACTTGGCACCAATAATCATATTTGATGATCAAAGTCAATACCTGATTTCATTTCTGAGAATTAGTCATCAAATTTCATCAGAACACCCATCAGGCTTGTAACATTTGCAGCCTTCCAAGCAGAAGACAAGCCTCAGGAGACCATATGTTAAAGTGACTCTCATGGCCTGGGAAATCTCAACCTGCCTCTGCTTGCACGCATTTCACAACTGCAGAGGCCTCCAGAAAGCAGGATTTTATGAGAGGAAACACCAACCCATTTTAAGTAAGTGGAGACAGTGAAAATAAACAGATGTTTCTGGAGCTCATCTCTGCAGTTTCCAGACATGCCCAACACACTCCGGAGGAAGCAAATGGCAGCAAATGAATTATGCAGATAGCTGAGAAGGGTAGCACGTTTTTATAATTAGATATAGACTTCTGTAAGGTTATTCTATTATCACTAAGTGCAAAGGAAAAGAGTTGCTGTAATAAGCAGTGGTCTGAAACTAGACCATTGTTTGTTTAGGTACTAAAAAATAATAGGCATTCATAAGTAACATTTCTACAGACATTGATCATTATAGTTTGAGTAGCATCCTAAATTAAAAAATATGAAAGACTCAGAATTTTATTGAGCTGAAAATTGTATTCAGTTCAAGAAGTACACATAGCTATGACACACCTGGAATGAGTATATACACTTTTAAGATATTACCATTTTCTGTGAATCTGCCATATGTCCCATTTCTTCTATATTTTCCTCCTTAAGTATCACACAGGTAGGAATGTCCTCAGACATTCTGGGATTTGGTGGTATGTGGGGAGGGGGAAGCTGACATTAAAGAACATAAACAGAGCACCCCATGCCAAAAATTGCAGTTCCAAGTAAAGGTAGCATATGGCATACATGAATTATTCTAACTGAAGTCTCCCTGCTTGTTTCTGCAACTGTAGGATGCCCTGCATGACAACTTGGAGGGTAAAGCTTAAATGATTGCCTGGTTTTCGCAACAAGCAGGAGGCCTGAGTCTAGATAACAAGCACATTTAAATAAGTTAATTAAATTCCTTATGGCTTTTTATAGAAAGAAAAGTAGGCTGCACCTGAACACCGTAAAGTCCGAAAGTGGATAGAAAAAACAAAAACACTACAAGGCTGTCATGGGAAATCTGGGGAAATCCAATGCTGATTTTATTGTACTGAAGGGAAGAAGACTAGAAACATAGTCTGGGAAATTACATTGCCTAGGCAATCATAGACTTAAGCAATTTGTTTTAATAAGTCTAATTATAAGGATCTCTAGGCCTATTGTTATATTCTTGATAGTTGAGTGACATCACTTTAAAATGTGTACCACTCAGAAGAGCACTTTAAATATGTTTAACTTTAAACACGTGAACCCTTTAGTTGTAATCAGTGGCATTACTGAATGCTTACTGTCATGCAGATGTTCAAGTCCCGTGTTGAATCAGTTTTCTCATTGCTGTTCAGTAGATTGCACAGACCAGCATTTTTAAAAGAAAATTCAACAAAACCCAACTGCATGCTTGAGTTGAAAAACAATGGAAGTTACAGTTGCTAGTGACATGGATTCTCTGGATACTTAAAACCCGAATGCCATGGGACTGCTAGTGCTCGCAAATAATTCCTAGGCACCTCAGTATAACACTTGACAGTTTATTCAGATGACAGGAAACTCAGCTTAGTAATTGATTATTAGGAAAGGGATACATAGATGTTTAGAGTTTTGGATTAACCTTAGTTATAATGTTTGACCAATTTACAAAGAAAATGGAGGTAGCCAAATGAAAACCTAGAATCACAAAATTACAGAATCATTTAGGTTGGAAGGGACACAATATCACTGAGTCCAACTATACACCTGACAATGCCAAGTCCACCACTAAATCACAACCCTAAGCACAGGTCTTTTAAATACCACTTCCTGGGCAGGAGCTTTTAATCAGTGTAAGTGATTAAGTAAGTAAGAAGTGTAAAACAGGAAGCAAACCTCTAAAACTGGGGAATGTGCTACAAAATTAAGAGGGACAATTTGTCAAGAAACACTGTCAAAATATCTTCAATACTAATCCTAAAGAGATCTAATGAGCCTAAGGAAGCTAAAACAACTGATCTGAATCACCATTAGTTTGAATCTAACAATCATAACACAGTAAAGAGAAGTCTTTACCCTGAGTACAGCTCACAGTCTTCTATGTCAATACACTGTACAGCAAGATTTCAGTATTCCCTTGGTTTATGTCACATGTTTAGCATTGTGTGATGGCCAGCAGGTAATTAATAGCAATGATGGCCATCAAGTCACAGTTTTATTATGTATAGCCTCAGAATGTGAAATACTCATTTTCCAGGATTTCTGTATAGACTACCTCAAGACAGAAATGAGGCAGAAGCATTAAGAAGGACATTACTTGTAAAACAAAATAATATCCTTACTTTGTACTCATTTGCTAATATACTAATTCAAAAATCTTCCCTGATGTTTTATGTGCCTATCAAACAAACATCTGTGTGGTTATTTCCTGTTCCACAGTAGCTGGTATGTAGACAACCTACCTGACAGCAACACTTCCTCTCAGTTGGAGACAAAGAAAGGAGGAAAGAACTTCAGGAAGTGCTTCCACTCACTATGCAAGGATTTCCTGTCTGCTAGCACAAAGCAAAACAGAGAAGAGGAATAGATGACACCAAAGGAGCAAAAGTGAGAATGAATCCACATGTTTTCTGAGTTTTTGGACTCTCACTATTCCACTGGAAGCAGAGAGTATTATCAACTATAAGCTGCTACTGTTGCTTCATAAATCCAATTCACATTAGTAAAGTATGTACCACGGTGTATGCGGTAGAAAAATCAAACCACTTAGAAAGATATCCACTTATCTTTAAGTGAGGAGGTCTACTCAAAAGCTCTCTACGATTGCACAGTTTTTAATTTCTTCAAAGAAAAACAATGATGATGGGGGTGTAAGTCTGAGTATGAGAAAAATACTGTTATAAAAAATCTAGGCAATCAAGAAAATTACTTCTGAAATCTCCAGATTCTAAAAGGCCCTAATGAAACTGTGGGTTGCCCTTAATAACAGAGTCTATTCTGTACTCAAAGGTGTTTCTATTTCCAATATGTAAGTGGTAGCAAGTAAGGCAACACATTAACATATAAATAATGATGAGTAATTGCTGGATTGTTCTGTGATATATGGAAACCAAGTCTAAGACTAAGAAGTGATATAATAAAACAGTGGAGATGTGTTATCGCTATATCAAAATGTTTAGCAGCTACAGAGAGGAAGTAAAAAGAAAGTGAATGAATAAGCAGCTTTTGCCAAATGATCAGTGATCAAACCTGATTGCTTTTCAACTGCTTTGTGATAGTTCAAGTTTTATTGTACAAAACTTCTTTTTATCAGCAATACCAAGTCTGAGTCTGATAGCACTGTAAGTGATGGTCTAGAACCTGTCTGGGCACCACACGAACCTCCAAGACTCAAGAAAATTTGTCTCCTCAAAGTGGCTTCTTGGTCCTGATAGGAGAGAGTTAATTTCCAAAAAAACCACTTCCACCAAGTAACTTGATAAAGAACCAAAATGTTTGTCTCATGGAAGGCACAGACAGTAACAGCCAAGCCATTTGAAGTTTGTGTGCAAATCGTTTTAGAAAAACGTTAAAAGATACCTTTAGCAAAAGGATACGGAAATGAAAGAACTGGAAGGCTATGGTTACTTCTTCCATTTTACAAGGTATTTATATTTACTCTTATTTCCATTACTTCACTCCTTTCAGAGTTCTCTGTCTTCCACTTGTTCTGTGCAATTGTTTAGGAATAGGTTGTGGACTACTATGTCCTCCACTAGTAGTCAAGTGTGGGAGAAGAATCTTCCATTCCGCCCATACTCAGGCTGGCCAGTGACCAGTGACCAACATTTGCTGATGCGCTTTGACCATGACAAGCACTTTCCCTCAGAAAGCCAGCTGAGCTGCCCAGTTTCCAGAAAGGGCTGGGCATGCCCATCCAGCATAGGAATGGCAGCAGTTTAAATATTCTCTCACACACACCCATGGGTGGCTCCTCTCCCTTTCTTCCAGGGGCAGCTCAGAAAAACTCTGATACTGTCAGGACAAGTGCTTCTGCACACCTCTAATACAGGTCTGTAGGGATTTGCTTTGGGTAGCCCTATAGTTTTGGTAAACCTGCCTTCTAATGAATGAAATTAGTGTGGGTTGAGCCATGGATAGATTTTTTTGCCTTAAGCCACTCCTACGTGTAAGGAAGAAAACTCTACTTAGATAGCCTATTGAATGTATATATTATGCTATTTAATCTGTAGATAAAATATCTTTTAAAAGAGGGACAATATGACCAAAGTAAAAAAAAAGAGTTTTCATTACACTTTTCAGCTACTTACCCAGGTTCAGTGCTATTTCAGGATGAAATTAATTTTATATGTCCAGAGGAACATTTGATTTCAAGACTGATGCAAAATAAAAAATTGCCTGATCTCGTCCAAAGGGTATTTACCTTCTAATCATCTCTCTACTTTGCCTCTAGCCCTTAGTATGTCAAAATTTCTCTTGTGCTTGGAAGAATGCCTGCACCAATCAAGATGATTTGCCTGGAGACTATTTTTCCACTGCTCCTTGGGGAAGGAATTCGATCACACTGTCTGTCTGTAGATATCCAGTTGCTACCTCTGCTGACCTCAGCTGTTGTCAAATAAAATTGAAACAATCTTTATGTGAGAAAGCTTTGCAGTTAGACAGAGATTAAACACACCCTTATCAATGTCTCCAAATTAAATTTTCACATCATAATTCTTTAGCCCCAGACCATTTCCTAGTAAATGTACTGGGCCAAATTAAATTTCTGAATGCACTGTTCAGAATTGGTTTTTTAGTATCATTAATATTAATTCTTTTATTCCTCATGCCAAGTCTAAGACACCACAGCTAAAAGTATAAAGTATGTTGCAGCTCATTAATTGTCTATAACAGAAAATTCTGTAAAAATGCAAGAGAAAAGGTACAGTGAAGCACTTCGCAAATCATCTGTTGTACAAAATATCCTCTTCATAAGACAAGAGGACAGGATGCACAACAAGTAAATATGTATTTCTGAAGTGAAATGATGTCAAGAAACCATGCTTAGAGAAGTCACATGGCAAAGAGTAAACAGTTCTGTTATCTTTGCAACCCATAGTGACGGTAAACTGATGACAAAATCCCAGCCAGAAAATCCAGCCGCAGCTCTGTGGACCATGTGTAAGAAGACTAAACCATGATGTAAGAAATATTGAAACAGCAGCAAAATACAGTAGAAATTGTCCAATGTCAAAAAAAAAAAAAAAAAGTTTTGGAAAAAGAGCAACATATTTCAAATGAAAGTTGGATGTCATATTTGTGAAAAAAAAATAATTTCTTAAGAAAACAAAGGAGCTGAAACAAAACATATGAGTCTCTAGTATTGAAATATAAAGATGTGTATGAATCTTGGGAGAAAGTGTACAAATTGAAGGGCAGGAAAAGCTGGAATAACAGCCTTATGTTAACTAATTTCTAATTAGTCCATATCACTGGATTGAAACTATGCAACAATTTCGTTTAATAAAGATTATACTGACCTAAGATGTGGTTTATCCTTGTCTCCTTAGCCAATTGCTCCTCCTCCCTCTTCACCTCCCACCAAACTTTAAACAAGAGGAAACACAGTAAAGGGCGGGTAATTAAAAATGAAGTATCTATAATGTGTCCCTACAAACACCTGTAGGGCAGCTCCTGTCACTCTTCATTCATAGTTCAAGGATTGAAATCAAAAGTACTGAAAATCAAAAGAACTGTTGGAACATTTTCAGGTTCATCTTCTCCTACAACAACAAATCTATTAACAAAGATTGACAAGCATTTTAATTCACCTTCTTATGCAGCAAGGACTGTTAAATATGTTCATGAGGTGCCTCAAATGTCACAAACTTCTGAATTCCCTTTCATGAAACACCAGGATTACTAATATCTGGGAAAAGTGAGCTAATAGCTGTAGCTGTAGTACAGCCTGTGCTCATTTCCTATCCATAAACTATCTTTTAAGGAAGAAAAAAAAACTAAGAAAAAGAGCAAGTTTTGGGCTGATATTTCCCTTCTTCTTGGAATTTCAAGCAGGTTCTCTGTTCCGCTGAAGAAAGTGATGGACTGCCTGTGTGACAAGGCCAGGGGGGAGCTGGCTTGGTCCTGGTGACACCACTGCTCTCCATGACTGCAGTAGGCACACTGTGCTTCTCATGAATTGACAGCAGCTGTCAGGAGGACAAATAAGCCCAAGTTCGTTGTTCTGGCTCTACAGTCTTTCTCTACGTGTAAAAGTTCCCAGCTTCACTAACATCCACCTCTAAAGATAGAAATATTGCCTTTACAGCTTTTGAGAACTAGTTCTTCTCTGGCATCACTCTTAAACAGTATTGGATATGGAATAGAATATTGAATATAAAGGCTGGTTTTGCTGGGGGTGCAAAACCCTGTTTCCTACAAATAAAAAATACTGAAAGTAATGAGAATGCACATTTGTGAATTTCAATGCATACTCCTCTGCAAAACGCTTACAAGCATGCCCATTTATTCACAATTAGACCTCTTATGGCAAGAGCACAAGGTCTAACAATATTCAATTCAATATGTAAAATTACAGGGAAGTGAGCACAGTAACAAAATAAGTACAGAGGTTTTTTCCATTCAGCATAAAAGAATCTCTACCTACATTGCCCTAAGGAAACATTTATTTTTTTAACATCAGCATGTGTTCTTCTATTTTATTTAGTTGTATTTTTGGCAAATCTAATCTGCCTTCTTACTTTCTTAGTAGTACTTTTGTCTGAGAACTTACATATCTTTACTTCTTCACTTAGCCTTTTCAAACTCAAAATGGGCCTTCTTTAACACACATTTTTTCTGTAAGTGTTCATATTCTTTAAAAAAATTTAGTTATAAGACCTTCACATCAACAGATTATCATATTTTAGGATATGCTAACATAGAGCAACAGCGCTAATTATCCTAATTTCTACAATGTCTCAGCTTCACTTGTTGCTCTTTAAATCACTGTTTAGATACTATGTGAAGCAAAACAGCTCCATACCAGACTATCTACAAAAACTGTATGCTGTATACAAAAACAACCAGAGAGAAAGTGGAGAAAACATTAATATAAATGTATTTAGCACAATTCTAACTTTTATTAAAAGAGTTTGCAGCAAATTATTTCTCTCTGCATATAACTACTTCAATTATAAGCTTCTCTTCCTTTTCTATTGTATCTTTCTACAGATAATCCCATCACTGCAGATTTGTTAAATGCAAAGACATATTTAAAACTTTTTTACTCTTTCCCATTTGGAATTCAGTCCCAATTAAATACACAGAAACATTCTGTAGTTGGGATGCTAGTCTCTGCCCAGTATATGTACAGCTAACAGCTAATATGTACGTCTTAGTAAAGTTAATTTCTACTTAGGAAGCTCAGGCTCTCTAAGAAAGGAAAATATCACCTTTGGGTTTCCTTCTGCTTTCCTCTGTTATTGCAATTCCACATTAGGCCCTTTCTAAATGCACACTTTCACACCAATCCAAAGAAAACAGCTATTTTTCCTTTGAAAGTACATGCAATTACAGGATGATAAACAGAAACACAGAGCTGTTAGCTTTTTAGGAGGGGAAGAAGACACATTTTCTGTACCACAATACATCACTCCACAGAAATCCATGTCATTTCCTGCTCATTTCCCATTATCTGTGATTAGGGCCCTCACACTGAACAGCCCCAGCAAGCAAACTTTGCAATGTTTGTAATAATAGCAATAAGTGAACATTTAGCACTTGAACAGCACTTCTCACCCGTACATCCCTAGGTATTGTAAAAAGATGCAGGAGAAAACTTGTACAAGCTTGGGGCTAACACCAAGCTTAGGTGAAAATCAAGGTGCTTGCTGCTTACCTTTGGGCAGCTCTAAGTCTCTCACCATGTCTATGCCACTAGATGAAAGAGGGACAAGCAGCGGTCACTGGTGCTAAAGCCAAGTGTCAAGTGGTGCTAAAGCCAGTGTTGATGTTGCTCTAGTGCATGGTAGACATTATCTGTGATGGATCCCATTTCAGTGGTTCAAAACAGGGCCAGGGCATCAATTAACAATGAAATTTTGTGGATAATGACAGCACCAGTGTTTTAACTGGATTGCTTGGACTTCTTCATTACTAGTGTTGATACCTTCTCTTCTGATATTTTTCAGATGACGTAGCTGCTCCTACCAATAATCTGCAAGCCTACTTGTCCCTACTGATAATCTCCAGACTCCAAGTGACAAAACCACTTATCCACTGATTATAATTTATTATAAAGATAAAAGAAAAAATTTTCTTACTTCCTAAGTGCCTTTTCAATCTTGAGATTCCTTTGTCTGGGAAAAACTCATGTCTACTGCTATATGGAAAAGAGCAATTAAATAACATTAAAAAATAAACAGTAAAAAATTTCACCAAGGCGAAAGAAATAAAAATATTCCAAATTATTAAAGAATTTTCAACATCTTAATGAAGTCACCCTCTGTACTGTAACAAAATACAGAGAATTCTGAGGTGCTCATATTATATCACAGGATAAGAAGGTTTGTTAAATCTATCATGTCAGTTACTCAGAAAAAAACTTCATTGTTAAATTTCAGAATCTCCTCCCAAGCATGTAATGAGCAACATATGAGGTGCAGTCGGATTAATATATTGCTCATTATTATTTTGTTTACTTTCTTAGTAAAGCAATTAACTCCACCTCCAAATGCAGCAACAGCCATGAAATTATTTACTGACTTCTGTTCTGTTTTACTATGCTATATACCGTGTTAGTTTCTCTTTACCAGAAAATGACAAGACTAGTTTTTTATATCAACCTTAAATTTTCCTGCTGAGTTCACAGTAAGGAAAGTATCAACAATAAATTCTGTTTTGATAAATGTAGGGGTTGTTCTGGTACCCTATAGCTAATCTCTCATGGCAATAAACCTTTCTTAGTTAGGCTTGTAAGTTTATCCATCAGATTCATTAATGAAGCAAAGCCAGAGGGAACCCCAAAGGAGGATTACAGTCACTGGTTGTGGCTGTTGTGAAACAGGTCAAATCTCCATTAGTGGTATACACTTTGTAGTATACTGTGTAGTATCCCACTTTGTAAACTCTGTCTGATATTAGATTAAATCTACTCATAAAGCACCTCAAAGATATTTTATAAGCCATAGTTGGTAGTTCCATAACAGGATAGATTCTGAAGCCTGACTGAGGCAGTCTTCATTTGGGAGATATATACACATATATACACATATACACACAGACACACACACACATATATATATATAGTATTCATTAAATGTAATAATACTATATGTAGCATAATTCAATTGTCACTGTTTTTCTGGAGCCAACTGGATGCTGCTTTTGCATCTGTTACTCAGGGGGTGATCTAATGGGAGACCTGGCTCACAAATAGTTGAAGGTGTTCCAGAGGTTTATGAAGCCTGATACTGCTTCACTGCATAGCATGGTGACAAGAGGTCTTTAAAACTGACTTTGACTTACTTGGACACCTTAGCATCCCACCTATCTTTCCAAAGAGAGTAGAGAAGTTGTAACCAAGAGGAAAACAGGAAAATTTTACGATTGTGTTGTCATTATGTTAGTCTGTTTATCACTTGTCTGGACAGTGGCAAAGATTCTCTTCCTTAGAACAACCTAGAAAACATGAAAATGCAGAAGAAGCCAACATGTTATTTCCCTGCTCCTGAGTGCTCAGGAGGAGTGTGGACATCAGCATCATGTGATGGCTGTCTGCTGCAAGTCTGGGACAACAAGAAATGAAACTCTGGGAAAGCGCAGAGGGTAATTCAGGGCTTGTTTTTGTGCTCCCTAGCTTGGAGTTTTGTAAGAAATGCTTTGTTCTTTCCTTCATTTAGAGAGAAATAAATCACCATTTGTTACTGTAAGTCCATTTTGACATCTCTGCATATGGTACCAGTTTCGGACTTGTGTGTGGGAGACAGTGGGTGACAGGTACAGTACTGCTAGCTTTTTGGACTAAAAATACCCTTTATATTCCACAAAGAGGTACGACTGTTTAATATTCTGCTCCAGTGCTTAGTCTGCTGTTAGCTACAGGGAGTTGCTATTAACTGTTTTCACCCACAGAAGAAACTAATTTAGATTACAAAGATTTTTGGCATTGCTACAGCTGGTACAAAGTAACTGCAGAGTTTCTTTATTTCCTCTTTTCTTTTCTAGAAATGAAAGAGAGAAGAACACTTATAAAAATGCATGTTTCTGCTGAGCTGCTCTTGAAGGCAACATGGAGAAAAGAGCAAGATTTAAGGGGTTTTAGTATGAATTGATATTCTTAAGTAGATAAAGGACTCAGAAAAAAGTCATTCAACAATTTCCAAAATACTTTGCAAAAAGATGACTAGTTCTTTAGTAACAGAAAATATGCAAAAGGTAAACTGAAGAATTTGCCCATTCCTAAACCCACTCAAATTCAAACTCCTTTCTCTTAAGAACAAATTTTTTTTTCTGTAACATTGCATTCAGATTTGCAATACTTCACTGTGTAGTCCAACAAGTCTATTTCTTCCATTGACACTTACTGACTATTAAATCCAACTGATTTGGAGTTTCTTTTTCAAATGAGGGGCCTTTAAAATGTATATAAGTGCTCTTAGTTTGAAAGAGGTCTCAAGCTGGAAAAAACTTCAATATTGTTATTTTGGTGATTTTTTGCTTGTCTGTTGTTTTGGGTTTTGTTGGTTTTGGTTTTTTTTTTTTTTTTTTGGCTTTTTGGGTTTTTTTAACATCCCTTCATTTACTAGCATAGTAGCATTCATTTTGATTTTTCTTATTATCTAGTTGGGTACATTTACCTGCTTTCTGTAGTATCATCTAGTGAAAATAAGCAGCTGCATTTTAGAGATCAATGAAAGGGAAAATGCAAAAGTCAGGTAAAACAATTAAACATTCAGATCTCTCATGAGTCTACAAAACAATGTGAGAGATCTTAAAAGAAAATGGGTTTTGATGCCTTTGAGATTTCAAATATAATTAGATGATTTATGTTTCACCTGAACTCTAAAAGTAAATTAAACTTTGTTCTTTTTTCATTTTATACTAAGTATTTTGTGTCTTGGTCAGAAAGATCTTCTCAGTATTTGATAATTTGATTGCATCCATTTCAGGGAAATAGTGTCGATGCAGTGAATGAAACCGTGCACGCAGTTGTAACAAAGAGTAGAATTATTATGGAATTGTTTAAATCATTATGAAATGAAAATAAAAATCTTCTATCTGTTGTTAGGCAAATGTCTACCAAGAACCAACTCTTCCATATGATGGAAACTGATAAAACAAAACCAAAAGGAGTTGTAACACAACCAAAGGAGCTGATACTGGTTCAGGATCTAGGGTACATGATATAAAATTTTATATTCTATCAAACATTTGCAAAACATTAATGGTTAAGCAACCAACTATTTTAAAAAATTTTCAGGTTTATTTAAAGTAAAAAGTTATTTCATTTCTAGTCATCTCTATGACCTGTCAATACCCCTGATACCTATGTGAGTGTTGTCTAAGCCATTACAGTGTTTTATGTCCACCCATATTAAATCTAATTAAAGAGTTGCCTTTTTGACTCATGGCCCTGGGCTTTTCCACAAATAGAAGCATATTTTATAACTCCAAATAAAGATTAAATGTGCTAGAATTATCTAAGTGACAACTCTTATTTCAGTGTTTAATTGCATTTTTTGATTGATTCAGTCTTTAGATGTAAGCATGTTTTGTTATTTGCTTTCTCAGAGTGAAAGAAATTATGCTATACAGGACACAATTATTTTCAGCCTTTTAATGCTGGTATTCCATTTCCACAATTCTAAACTGACATTCCCAAAATCCTCCTGTTCTTTTGACATTAACTTTCTGGTTGAAAACTCTGATATAAATCAATAATGCAATTAAATCCTGATCTAAATGATCAGTGCAATGACACAAGCAATATTTTGAAGAATCCCAAATATGTCATAGAATGGCCTGTGTGGAAGGGACCTTAAAGATCATTTAGTCCAACCCCTCTACTGTGGACAGGGACACTTTTCACTAGACCAGGTTGCTCAGAGCTCCATCCAACATGGCCTTAAACCCTTTCAGTGATGGGACATCCAAAACTTCTCTGAGCAACCTGGTGCAGTACCCCACCACTCTCACAATATTTTTTTTCCCAGTATCTAATCTAAACCTACTGTCTTTCAGTTTGAAACCATTCCTCCTTGTTCTGTCATTACATGCTGCTGTAAATAATTCCCCTTCAGTTATCTTTTAGTGTACCTCCAGGTTACATCCCTTGCAGATTCCTCTTACTAAATGTAGTTGGTGAGCATAAGCATAGCATGTGACATAAAGCCAATAATTGCTATTTGTATATATGTGAGAGATCTCAAAAGAAAATGGGTATTAGAAATGTATTAGAAAACAAATGAGTAAAACAGTTCAGCAAGAAAGTTATAGACAACTGTGGCATCTAGGAACTCTGCATTTGGAGTGGGGCTAGGGTTCCCATTTAATTGGGTCTGTGAGACCAGGCACACAGAATGCTGTCAGTAACTTTGTGGGTAAAAAAGATACAAATAACCTGCCTCTGAGGACAGCCAGCATACCTCATCTACACAGCTTAGCTAATCAAAGGAAAGAAGTGGAAGTGGACTTGGAAATACACAAAAAACTCATAATTGTTAATTTTCTATGTTAAAATGATGTTAGAATCTTCCAAAGCCATCTTTGACTGATCAGACATTGCTTTGGCTTGTTATTCTAACTTCTAACCCCTGACTGCCTACCCCTAGCTGCTAGATGGATCAGGCAAGAGTTCTCAGAACAGAGCTGCCTCCCAGGAAAAAGGTAGAATTAAACATAATTCAACAAATGAACTTGATGATATGTTGTTTTTCCGGTCAAAAGCATACAAGATCACAGAGCTACTCAGTCCAAGCTAGCCATGTATTCCATGGTATCTCTTTGAATTTTGGCAAAGTGACTGAGAAGAAAGTTTTGGAGTACATGTTGGTATAAGGGTCATTATGTTTATTGGACAATAGTAGGGTGGATAAAAAGGAGAAAAAATTCTGTAGATGGTTTTCTGACACTTTAGGAGCCAACAAAAAGGTATGTAAAAAATAAAATTCTTTGCCATAGATTGATATAAATATGAGACATTTCTCAAATTACTTCTGTTTGAGCAGTTCTTCATTCTTATGAACTACTTAATCTCTTTTTTAAACATCCTTTTTTGTTTTATATCTTGTAGAAGTCTCGTTTCCTTGTTTGTATGCAACAGTAATCTACTGAAAATAAATTAAACAGGAAACTACAAAAGGAGAATTAATACCCATATCCAAATTCCATTAGTTCTACTCCTACCACTTCTGTAACATCAAGCTTGGCAAAGAATTAGAGAGGATTAATGATTCTTGCAGCTGCATCCCATTTCATAAGGAACAGCTAACTATGCCATACTGCAATATTATATTTCCTGCTTTCTTAGTATATTCCTTAATTCTTTTCCCCTCTTTCTAGCCTAACAATGGTATTCAGCTTACACATATGAGCCAACTGGTGGGGCAAGTCACTCTTCTAGCAGATACTGTTTTCCTCACTATAGAAAATACTCTAAAAGTTTTTGCAAGATAAGATCTCTTTTCCTAGGACAACTATTGCAACACATACCCTTCTATGAACAATACCTACAATGTACTAGTACTAGATAATAATTACTAGTTAAATGATTACTAGAGAATAATTACTAGTTAAATCTCTAGCTTGTTCATTCACACTAATGTGAATCTGTAAAGGATCACATTGTGCTAAATCAATCACTGTCTTCAGCAGTGGCCATAAAAAGATATGAAAGACCAAGGTTTGATATTTCACTACAGATTTTTACTTTTAAAATTCACTGCAGGTAAGCACTTAAGGGGTAAAGGTTAAGAATATTGTCAAGCTACTCTCCATTGGAATACTTCACTGAGAAAAATTGTATGTCAGACTGTCTTCTATCAGAAAGTACGCCTTACCGGTCTTACATCTGGTAGGCTAAATTCTTCTAAAGCATTGTAAAATGTTTTTTGCCATTTTTAAAATTGTTTCCAGCATCCTAGTGTGCCCAGCACTTACAGAAAATAAGAAGCCTTTATGAGTCAGATTTCTTGGAACAATCTATGCTGAGCATTCAAAACCTGTGAAATGCAGATTTTCCATATATTTTCACAAAACATGGCTCATGAAGATCTAGCAGAAGCAGTGCTTCTAAAACAAATTAATTCACTTCAGCACAGTTTAAAATAATTTTTTCCAGTGTTAGATGCTTTCTAATATGTATTTAAAGAAATACTGGAAATGCAAAGCATTTGCATTAAAGAACCCCTTCTAACAGGGATATTTACCCATTCTACTTGGTTTTGGAACTAAAAATATAGGGGGAAAGTAATTTAATGGGTGATATATAATTTTGATACATAACACATGGAGTTAAGACTTAGAAACTATAAGAAATAGACCCTGTCAAACTCTAGTGTCAGTTTTACGCTAAAGTGATTACCGGGACTTGGCAGGTAAGGGCTGACAAAATAGGCTCCAGATTTTGGACTTTCTTATGGCTATGGTTAAAAATGGGAAAAGCAAATGAGGTGCAGTTATTTAAATATGCTAAAAAAATCAAGGTAGATGTCAAAATTTATGCTTCTTACGTTTGTGGGGTTTTTTGTGTTTAGGGATTACTGAACAAGACCTCAAAGTAGGACTGAGTTTGGGATCTTGGAGTGTAAGAAAACTATGGAAAAGGAAGTATTCATAGGTTCCTGTCGGGTTGAAGAATTCAAGCTAAGGCTCAATCTACTGCTTAGGAGAAACTGAATTTAAAGCTTTAGTGCAAAGGATTTGGAAAGAAATTACACAGTATTTGTGTCCATTAGATCCTTTCATCCCCAGTGGAACTGTCAGCTGAAAAACCTTGTCTGTAGGTCAGTATCTCTGATACCCTCTGTTGCCACGGTCTAGAAACACCTTCTAGCATAAGATGAAAGCAAACCTGCAAGCCTAAGCTTCCTTTAAACCCCTTTCCTACCTATTTCTCAAACATCCTTCTGTATAACATAGTATTCTGTGATGACCCCAGATTTAGCTCCCTCAAAGACTTTATTTAAACTTTCGTCTTTGCTGCAATCAGTGAGGAACCTAAAAACTACCAAAAATACAATTATGGGTTAGAAGCCCATAATGGCTTTTTCATGTCTCCTAACCTAACTGGTAACCTTCTTCAAGGTTATAAATTTATCTAAGGTAACTTCAGAAGAACTATGTCAGCCTGTACAATGTGTCTTAGCAAACTATCAGTTTTGGACAAAATAAGAGTGTTTGGCATACTTCTTGACAGAGATCAGGACTGCCACTAGTATTTGTTTTCTATCCAGCACAAGTGAGGGGAAGGGGTACTACCCATCTTCAGAGCATGCAGCCAAGTTAAGTTTTGGCATTCATGTAAACAAAGACCATGTGTTTACATTTCAACTGCTTGCAGAATATAAGAAAGAAATTTGGATTTGTGTAACAGTGGTGTTGACTCTCAGGACACAAAAAAAAAGGAAAAAAGGTACAAAGATACATCAAATTAAGGGCAGAAAGTTCATCAGACACAGCAGCAGTCAGAGACCAGCTTGGTGCCTCAGCATCATCTTATGTGAGGCCAAGAGGGATCACTGTGTTGGTGTCAGAGTACAAGCGTGCCTGAGGATGTGCAGACAGCACAGAACAACAACTTAGACTAACAAGGAGCTCACTGAGAGTCTTCCAGGAAAATGTAAAGGCTTATGTCATAAAGAACTTTGGCCAAAACATGGAAAAAAGATAAAAGCTTTCAAAATCCTAAAGCTATATTATTTTTTCTCAGTTTAATATCATAAAATGGCATTAAAGTTTTATTTCTCAAGCTACTTGGGAAGTTTTTTTTATAATAACTATTAATTCTGTTACAATTAAAAGTTTCTCTTTCTATTTCCCACTTGTAGTACTTCAATTGATCTTCACAAAGATACATCAAAACTGCACCTTGACAGCATTTTCCATGCTATCAGAATCTCTCATGTTGCCTATACAGACTGTATTTCTTGTACTCTTTGCTGTGTGAAAAACTAATTAGTCTCAAAGGAAAATAGCATGGAAATTAACAAGAGCTGGGCAATCCTAAAGGAAATAGTAGCCAGCTAATCAATTTAATAGTATAAAACCAGCTTTTAAGAAAATGTATGATTATACAGAAGTCAAAACAGGCTGCCAGAAGCACAATGCTACTCTAATATTTTTATTATTTGGCAGCTGTGTTGAGATGGGCTAAGAGGCATTTTAATTTTGTGGATGTAACTGGCACCAGAGAGATGGGCTTGTGATGGAATTAATAACTAATTGTCCCTCAGGAACCAGAGTGTTGTGATGTAAATTTAAATTCAGTTCCGGGTTAAATGGTTTGTTCCTGTTCACCTCTATGTTCTGTTTCTAGATGGTTGTTCCCAGGAATGTTACACTCGACGCCCCATTGGGCCCTGTGGCAAATTCCCTCCCCTCCCTTTCCCCATTGGAAGTTGTGTATTGTGACCCCTCCCCTGTCTCCTCCCCAAGACCCTCATGACTGGTTGATGTATTTCCCCTCCCCTTGTTCACACCTCCCTTTATAAGCTGTTGTAACCTGCCCTTCAGCGCCATTCTGGGGACCCCTATCCTGGAATAAACACCTTCCTGTTGGATTCACCTCAGAGTGGACCTTCCCTTTCTTCTCCCTTTGCCTCATCACTCCTTGGCATCCAAGTGCTGTGCTGTCACCCTGCGAGGGTGGACAGCCAGAACCTCCACCCCTGCCACCTGAGACAGGTGTGCTAGATGGGGAGAGGCCAAACACAGCAGCTGCCTCCAAGGGGCCACAGCTAGCCGGTGGACTTGTTAAACTGAGGCAGCGCGTCGCCAGAGGATTGTATAAAGTCCAATTTAGTTACAAAATTTCTGAAATCCTAAGCAAAACATATAAATAACATAATAAATATATATATAATTAATAAATATATTAATATATAATGTGTATATATAATATCTTGTACAAGAAAATAAGCTACTAGTACTGTATGCTACAATGTTAATTATTATGTGTCTATTAATAAAATTTATTTCTAAGAGATAATGATAAAAAATAAGAGCTTTTGACACAACACATGCTATTAAGAAGCCACAGTAAGATAGGAGCATCATAGCTTGTAGCACTGCCAAAACACTGAGAAATAGTTTCAGTCTCATAGAGTTTATATTTTATAGTGGAGTATTTATAGGATTATGAGAATTATATATAGTATTGTAGTGTTCATAAGCAGAGAAATAGCAATCTGCTTTTTAGTGGGTGTGAGTTACCCTAAATACTTTTTATGTAATCAGTAGTCTAGACAGACTCCATTTTACACAACCAAAAGCCTACCAATCTGCTGGACAACTGCTATGTTTTTTTCTCTTGGAATGAGATTCATTCAGACTCAACCACACTGAGCACAGGAAAAAATGTGCATGTAGTCAGTTACTAAGAAAAAAACATTTAAAACCAATTTGTTGCTTCAGTATGTTTCACCTCTAGGATAAAGAGCTATTGAGCCGCTTGGACAAAAAAGTGGGAATTCTAATTAATTAAAAACTGCATTGAATTCACAACTAGATATAAGATTATGTCATAAATTCTGACTTGTCTTAGTTCTGAAATGTTTTATTCATAGTTTAAAGAAAAAGACTAACTTAAAAGTCATTGTATACTGCTTTCTTGTGCCAGAATTACATAGGAATAGATCTTTTTCAACTCAGTAGAAAAATAAATCTGCTAATTCATCTTTACGAATAATCTGCAATTATATACAAGTAATTATTCAGAGAAGGAAGTCCAGATCTGAAGTATAAGAGCCAAAGCACGGGGTCTATCAACCCAGGTCTGTGAGGAATCCCATCAAAACCACAGGGGTACACAAAAACTTGGCAGTGACTTAGTCATGAGTGCTCCAGTTTTACTGACCAAATCTGAAGAGGTCCCAGCCTACAAAGTATGCTAAGCATCTGCCTCCTCAGTGCAGATCCTTTTGAAAACTCAAGATGGGTCTTCCCACAAGAATTAAAAAAAAAAAATCTTTCTTCTAAAAAGGTTTCAGCTGTGCTAGACCTAGATACAACATGTATAATATCCCATGTAACTATTTATGGAGCTGTTTCTTCTAGTTGTTGCTTCAGGCTCTCTCTGTGAGGTATAGTCTCCCTCTGTGAGCTACCACACATATCATGTATGCCCCAGATAAACATAATTTTTAGACCATGTTAAGTTCAGAAAAGTGGCGCAAATCAAAGTGCTGTTAGAAGCATCTACACAAACAGGTTCCGAGTTTGCTGTTTTCCTTCAGTATATTTTTTAAATGCTCCTTTTGACTGGCAATTTCCTGCTTTTCTCTTTATGCAGTTGGCAATTCTGCTTTGTTTTCTTCTGCAGCTAAAACAGAACGTTCCTAGCTTTAGCAGGGTTGTTCAAATAATCACATGTATTTCCTGGTGCTATTTGGCAACATCTCAAACCAGCCCAGTGGTGTGGAGTATTTGAAGTTAAAACTCCAGATTTCCATTACATGGTTGAATTTACTTCTTTTTGTCGTTAAACCTAGTCAGTCCTCCACTCCATAAAATCAGAAGAAATGGACCATAGTACAGTGTGCCGCACATGAGTAATTTTGTGTAAATTCTTAAGATAAGGACTATAAACAACTGCATATTTGAGGTGTCAGTGAGGGGTCATTGTGCATTTTGTGTAAGTATCATTAGATGCAGATGAAACTCGCCTTGAGGAGCCAGCATATGTACTTATTTAATATGGACAATGGGTTTTTACACTGTACACAGATAGCGCGCTCCCTCTCAGCCCAGGGGTGAATTTTATTTACATGCCTCTCCTGGAATGCAAAAGCCTACTTTCCTAAGTGCATGTCCTAGGCACACAAATAAAAAGCATTTCAAACCATATTAATGCAATGTAGAACTCATAAAACTACATACTTTTATTTGCTTGGTTCTATGTTTAAGGCATTGCTTCATTTATTACATAAGTAAGGTAATAATATTGCTGTAGTAGCTACATAAGTAATGTATTACTATAACATATAACAATAATATGACTATTTTAAGTCTCTTAATTCCTGATATTTAGGAAATCAACTAGAATTTAATTCAAGATTCTATCTATCTAAATCAAAATGAAGCAGTGAAAAGCACAAATATTAAAAAACCACTCAACAGCTTCATACAAGCAGTTCTTAACTCTTGGAAGAAATAGTCTCGAAGACCTTTATCTCCTAAGAATCAAAAACCTGATTTTACCACCTAGGAAGTGCAGAGGTTAAAAAGAAACTAAATATTATTGTTCTCCAAACCCAAAAGAGAGCTGGAACCAAAAAGCTTGTGTTTTAGTAACTACCAGTTTTGATCTAAGCCAAGGTATTTATTACCTCTTGCAAACCATGACTTCCCGGGAGCCAAAATGTTTCTGAGACACTTTCATATGCTAACAGGCAATGCTGGACAAGCCAGCACAGATCTTTATTTAGGCAGCAACCTAAATCAAATTTTATGTCAGATAGGAGAATATTAAACTTCAGTGAAAAAATTACATATGCTTATGATTTCATTTAGGCATTTTTTCCTCCAAAGTGCTTCTATTAGGAGACATGTTTTTCCAGGGAGATTACTAGGTGGTGATCAAGTGAGTGTACTTTCAGAGTTAACAGGAATGGTTTTTTGGGCCAATTTATTCTAAGATAAGACAAAAATGAACAACTGCCATGTATAGAGAGCTGTTGTATTTTGTAGTTCTCAGCTCCTTCCTCCTTTTCTTCTTCTGTGTGTGTGTGCGTGAGCAAGTGAAGAGTTATGTAAGAATTGGAAAATTATTATACATGGCTTAAAAAAGTTTAGAATAAACTTTTAGTAATAAAAGTTTACTTAAATATGACCTGTTGCTACATTCTCTGTGTTTTGTTGTTTGGTTAACCTACCAGTTGCAAATGTACAGACTTTTTTCACACATCTGTTTCTGCAGCCACAAACAGAAGAAAGTAACAAATGTCTTACAAATATCTTACCTGGTGGTATGAGACAGGACTTTAAAAACAATGTAACTCCATCTTCAGTCAATATGAACCACTGCTGGTAAGAAAATAAAGAGAATTCTCCAAGTTTGGATATAAAATACCTGAAAAGTTCTCAAAATGAAGGGTCATGGGCTATAGCAAAATGGTTGTATAATATGCTAGACGTACATTAAGATAGCATCACCAAGTAGAATTGAAGAATGATTTGTTGTTTGAATAAGTGGTTCAAAACTCCATGCAATTTCCATAAATATCTGTGCAGATTTTGCAGAAGGAAGGGTTGGTGTCAGTTATTGTATCTTCATTATCATGTTTCCATTTATATGGCGATGTGGCTGTGTTGAAAGAATGACAGTGCTTGATAGTGACAAGCTCGCTTGATGGTGAGCTGCTTTTTCTGTTGCTTAAATAATTTCTTAAAAATGACTGGTAAATACTGGGTTTTTTCAGTGGCTAGATTATCCAGTTACATCTTTTTAAACCAAATAAAAACCTCTTTTCTCTTCTTCTGTAACTACATGAATTTGCAAGTCCCCTTTTTCTGAGAATAATATTAGCACTTGCTGTCTAACTTTTGCTCTCCTAGTTAATAATTAATTTCATTTGATATTTCACTTCATCTTTCATCATTGTTAGCTTTTCAATATATAGCTAACACATGCTGCACCTTCTTCAAAATGAGAGGTGAAGTCCTGCTCAGGAATGGTGTATGTGCCCAGGTAGAATTAGTGCAAGGAACTAAAATCTTTTTTAATACTATTAAATGTATTTTTTTACACTATTAAGTGTAAAAGCATGCACTTAGTAATAGAGCAAGTAATGCAGACAAGATACAGGAGCTCCATCTTCACAAGAACTGCCTTAAAATTCCACAGGGTTTGTTCTAGTCTAACATTAGAGTTGAAAAGGGTAATACCAAACAAGAGGTGAATTGTTATGTGACCAAGACTAAGTTCTTGAGGAGGGTATAAAAAAACAAATAATAATAATAATAACGAGATGACATTTCCGTGGAAGACTCCAGTGTAGGATGAGAAAGGGAAATAGGCTATGCTATAAAGTTTGGTGGAAAATCAAACACACACCTGTTTTAATGGAAATACTATTTGTGGAACAAAGAAAGATTCAGACAGTGACAGTGTCCTCAGTCTTTGATCCTGCACTGCAATAAATACTCACCAAGGTACCTTCACTCCTTGACAAATTAATGCCAAAGAAGGAAAGGAACCATGACAAGCAGACACTATGGGATTTTACTTTCTATGTATTATCTAGGTACCAATGTTAGATAAGGAAAGGGAAAAGGTTGAGAGGAAGAAAGCAAAAATGATAGTACATTAGCAACAGAATAGTCTTTTACACTATTAAAAGGCCTGCAGAAAGAAATTGTACCAATGCCCATGCATCATTTGTCAGTGACTTGACATTGCCTTTGCACAGTTCACAACAATTGGTTCATATTTTTCCACCTGTCTTGAAAATTCAGACTCAGTTGTAGATGTCAAGTTGGGCTTTTTCCCTCTTACACATCACAGCTCACAAGAAAGTATTCAGATGACCAGCACTCACACATTTGTACAGGTCATCACCTTCAAGTTCCACTGATATGTCCTTACCCATATGTTGCTGTCTGATTTTTCAAAGGATCACTTCAATCCATGACTAATAAGAAGAAATAGATTCCTGATCACTCCCCCTTGTGATACATCTTAAAGAATAACAGAAATAAAATGAAGAGGAAAAAAAAAGATGCAAGGCAGGACTCTGGACACACTCATGCACAAGCACATTGGTATGTATGTGATCAATTTGACTTAAGATGCACACATAGGCATTCCTTTGTGCACACTTGCACAGTAGTGACCAATGTTTTACCAGTAGATTTTTGCTATGCAGCAGGCCAATATTTGTTAATTATTGCTTCACCATTATGTAGTGCAGCTTCTCTCCTCTCAGAAATTAGAGTTTAAGTACCTTGATAAAGACAACCTTTTTGTAGCCNATATTTATATTTATTTTAATCCAGAGCATTCCATTAAATGCTCTGGATTGCTGAATACTCCTTATGTCACCAGTATATAAATAAAAATGAAGTATAATACATGTATCATTTTAACTACAACAAGAAATCAAGGTCAGATATTGACTCTGCCATAAAGGCATAACAGGATTTCTTTGCACAATCTTTGAATCTGCAAAATCTTTGAATCAGAAATGGAAATGTAGCATGTTCGAATCATTGAATCACAGAATGGTTTGGGTTGGAAGGAACCTCAAATATCATCTAGTTCCAGCCCCCCTGCCATATCTTCTGATATGGCCCTGTGCTGGCCACAGCTTTAAGAAAAGGTTGCACCTTTTCCTTAAACTGAAAAGATCTTTGAAACTTTAATGTTGTTTCATTAGAATGGGTGAGCTTTAACTAGAGGGAGCCCTAGATCTGCCCAGTGGAACAAGTTAATAAAATAACTAAAAAAAACCTTACCTTGCTTACTTTGTCCACTCAAGGCAGGCCATTTCACAGAATTACACCATCATTTATGTTGCAAAGGGCCTCTAAGATAATCAAGTCCAGCCTTTGACCAGAAGCCAACAGGTCACCTAGACCATGACATTAAATGCTACATCCAATTTTTCTTGAACACTTACAGGGATGGTGCCCCTACCTCCCTGTGCAGACTGTTCCAATCTTTATCCACATTTTGCATTAAGAAATTCCTTCTGATGTCCAATCTGAACCTTCCCTGGAGCATTATGAGGCCGTGTTCTCTTGTCCTGCCACTTGTTGCCTGGCAGAAGAGGCTGACCCCCACCTGGCTACAACTTCTTTCAGGGACTTGAAGACAAGCAATAAGGTCACTCTCAGAGCTTTCTTTTCTCCAGGGTAAACAACCCCAGCTCCCACAGCTGCTCCTGACAGGACTTCTGTTCCAAAACCTTCCCCAGCTCTGTTGTCCTTCCCAGGATACAGTCCAGCACCTCAATGTCCTTCTTGTGAGTGGCCCAAAACTGAACACAGGACTCAAAGTGTGGCCTCACTATTTCTGAGTATTTGGGGACAGTCACTGATGTGATTCTGCTGGTCACACTGTTGCTGACATAAGCCAGGATGCCCTTGGCCTTCCTGGTCACCTCAGCACACAGTGGCTCATGTGCAGCCCCTGCTGATCAGCACCCTGGTCCTTTTCTGCTGGACCACTTTCCAATCACACTCCCCAACCTGTAGCACTGCATGGAATTGTGGCAGATTTGCAGGACCCAGCACTTGGCCTTGCTGAACCTCATTCAGTTGGCCTCAGCCCATCTGTCCAGCCTGTCCAGATCCCTCTGCAGAGCCCTCCTACCATACAGCAGACCAACACTTCTACCCAAATTAGTGTCAACTGCAGGATACTGAGACTGTCCTCAATCCCCTTTGCCAGATTTTCAATAAGGTTATTAAACAGAGCCAGTCCCAGTACTGAGCCCTGGGGAACGACACAAGTGAGAATCCACCACCTGGATGCAGCACAATTCCTCTCTGGGCCTGGCCATCCAGCCAGATTTTAACTCAGTGAACAGTGCACCTGTCCAAGTGAGCCATGGGCTGACAGTTTCTCCAGGACCATGCCTTAGTAAAGAGTAACATTCCTGCTTCACCCCAGTCCAGCATGTTCCAGTGACTTCCTCAACTGCAACAAAGTTTCTGAACCTCCTTCTTTCCATGCTGTCCGATATTTGCCTTCTTGTCTCCTCTCTGTTTCTCTCAGGGGGTCTGGGCTAGATCTTCAGCTGCATCATGCCTGTACCTCTCTTCACCTGGCCTGGCCCTGCACGCTAGAAAGATGCTCCCAGCTGAAAACATTAAGATTTTTCACATGGTCCAGCACACAATAGCTGAGACAAGACTGTCCAAAAGTACATTTTCACTGAAGAATAATGTCTAGCATACATATATTTTGGCAAACAAGGAGAATCATGCTATCTGTCCTGCAACTCAATGCTAGATGTAAGGTTCATGAAATCTAGGAGCTACTCCTTGCAGTGACAGGAGAGACATTTAGGGAATGAGACTTCAGTTCTTTATCCATGTGATGAGATTTCATTTTGAGAGAAGCAAAATCTTTGTAAAGTTGCGGGCTCCGCTTTGTTTGGTTTCACGGATCCACATTTGTCTTCCAGGCACCTTAAAATCTTTCTCAAAATACACCCAGAGCTGGTAGACTTGCCATCTCCCAGAGGGTATGCATATCTGTGCCTACAGGATCATCCTGTAAACATGCACATTCACAGTATTAATATTCAGGAATGATAATTAATTGTTCATTCAACTGTCACCACTTCTCTGTATACTTTATCACAGCTAGATTTTCCACTCTTGTTTCTTGCAGTTTCAGCACAGGTCAAATAGAAAAATTTCTGACAGCGGAAGAGGATATGTAAGGAAGAACTAAAACAATGGTGAGACAAAACATATATTTTGTAAACATTGTCTGGATATTCTGATTTAACATCCAAGATTTTGTGAGCCCCAGTGCTTCAAGAATTGGTCCACCCATAGTAGAATAAGCTTTAAGTGCTTTCAAAATTCTACCTCATATTTTCGTAAGTGCTGAGACAATCTGCGTGTTGTGTATTGCAAACTATAAATTACACAAATCAAAGCTGACAATCTAAAAACTATCACTGAAGCATTTAAAATTCATAATGGTCGAATTTAGATGCCTCAATAGAATCCTCTTCCAGATTTTGCTGTAAGTCCTCTCTATCATTCTATGGCTCCAGTTTGAAAAGCCAGTGCATTATCGTAGCACTGATGGGATGTGATTATTGTTGTTATGAGTGTATCAGCATCTATTCAGGCAAACACTGTGTATCAGTCCAGGCTCATCAAATTGTCCATTATCAAATGATTCAGACTTTCCAATTATGTTTGAATTTGCAATATCATCTGCTAACCCTTATGACATTTCTTTAGAACTTACTCGGCCTCTGAAAAATGAAACGTCTGAACAGTCAGGTTGACAAAAAAATGAAGAAGTTATGCACAAAACCGTTTGTCAGAAAAGGTAGAATGAAGTCCCTTAACAAAAATATTCTTATTTGAGATGTCTCATCTTTGTCTGCAAATGCACCTAGTTGAAACACTGTCCTCTGGAATCGCTTAATTTTCTGTCAGCCACTACTAATGACCCATCAGCTACAACTGGACAAATTACCATGAGAATTAGTACTGCTAAGAGATATACCTTGTTTGATTTAGGCAGTCGGAGTACCCTTCTGTTCTGGCCTCTGCCCTCTCATCCCATTCTGCGGACAAAAGCACAAAGACTTGCTGCACCTGAAACATATTTGCCTTGAAAAGAGCAAGACTGTCCAAGGTGTTGAGAATTGAAAGGCCCTGATGTAAGTATATGTGTTAATTGAATTTAGCAGAAGAAGAAGAGATTAGGTCACTGGGGTAAATGAAAATTACCTTGAAAAGGAGATACCTGCAGAAACCGGGCAGCAAGCACTAAAGCAATCTTAAGGAGGAGCCAGTTGATGTGATTTGTATGAACTGAGACAAAGTGAATTTACTGCAGATTGCCATGGAATAAGAAAATGCTGTTGGAATAAATTAAAAATGTACTGCAGATACACAGATGTGGACATGAGACATTTTGCTAATCCTTCTCTTGTTAATACCCTGTAGTTCAAGGTTAATGACTTTATGCAGAAGTAGTTTAGATCCCTCTAAACATCCTGATGTGTGAGCTCCAGTTTGAAAAGCTCAATGCGTTATGGTAGCACTGATGGGATGTGATTATTGTTGTTATGAGTGTATCAGCATCTATTCAGGCAAACACTGTGTATCAGTCCAGGCTCATCAAATTGTCCATTATCAAATGATTCAGACTTTCCAATTATGTTTGAGTTTGCAATATATCTGCTAACCCCTATGACATTCCTTTAGAACTTAGATTTCCAGGGCAGTAGACTCAACATATAAAGCTGAGTCTTTGGAAGATCATGGCCTCTGAGAATAACATGTCTGAACATCAAAGCTTTACTTCAACATATAAAGTTAAATTAAAAGCATCATAAATTCTGTGATGCGTGAATGTACTGTCTTGAAACATTATGAAGAAACTTATTTAATAGCAATGACCATGTTACATGGATTTTCCTTCCTGGACCCTGCAAACAGTCCATAAGTTTATTTCAGGTCACAATTCCCATATGAAAATTGGATTAGAACTGAACACTGCTGTGCTGAATTATTATATACCATTAGTAGATGGCTGCAATTTGAAGATCAACTTCTATTTCAGGTTTGCTGAAAATGAAGGCATGTCTGTAATCAAAATTTCATTGAATATTCATACTGTATGTCCTTTGCATGGATCTTTTTTTCAGACCAATCCATGAGACTTAGTCTAAATTTATGTTGCAGTGTTATTTTCCTAGAATATGGGAATTCAGGTTTAAGCTTGTTCTGTCCTTCTCCCCAGACAAAATTAATATTGTTTTTTATGTTCTTTGAATTAGACACTTGGCTTTGTTGTCTGGGCAAGTTATGTTATGAAGTGTCTGTGTCTAGAAATAAAATTAATTGAATCTGTGGATTAATTAATTCATTGAATAAATGTCCAAATATTTCAAACAAGTTACAGATGAGAACTCTGGGTATAACACCCTTAGGGAATTTCTGATATTTTTCCAGGTGGATTCTCTGTTATGCTACAACATAGCCAAGTTTGCACAAAAATTTAATATAGAAGTACCAAGATTCAAATGGTTTTATTTTGTAAAATAAGTGGCAGTCAGGTCTATGTGTCATTTTACTACACTGTTCCGATAGAAAAGTGGCTTTAGAAAACAGGATGAAATTCAGAACATACTGTTTTGTTGAACTGTTCAACAATGGGGCTAAATTCACAGTAGCTCTCAATTACTTTCTAAATGGTAATGATTATTATGGTGCAGTAATATCATGACTCCTCCTTAGAATATTATTTTGTTTTTATAATTTAGAGTGGATGGATCTGCTCCACCATATCCTTAACAGATATAAACCAAGTTCTTGTAATAATACACCATGGAATCAGCTGGATACTATTTGATACTACAGCAAGTTTTGTAAAATTGCATTGAGATTGGTACTGTGGTAGAGAAGAACATATGAGAACACTGCACTTAGACAGAGATTCACATGTAAGAGAAAAAACCTAGAATGAAAAAATACTTAATTCCCCATAAATCCACCAGATTAAACAGACAAAGGGTAAAGATAAAGGAATTTAAGACCAAAAAGGCTTCATCTCCCTCCTTTCAATTAATATGAGAAAAATAATTTTTGTCTATATTACCTTATCTCACCCTAATGTACAAGCCCATTTCAAAACAAATGTGACAGGATCTGTTCAGAAAGAAACATAGCCTCCTGCTTTTATATATGCAGAAGCTACCAATGAACTTCCACAAATAAATGTGCTTCTGCTGGAAAATAAACTGTGTCATTATCATTATGAGTACCTCAGAGCTTCAAAGTTTCTCTATAGGAAAAATTTTCCATTTAAAAAAAATCAGAAGGTCAGTTTTCAGATTTTCTGGGGAAAAAAAATGCTGTGCTAACTCCATATTGTTTCAAACCTCCTTGAAATTTTCTTTAAAAAGATGAATAGAGACTTACATGTTTCTCTAGACATTGCAAAAAATATTCCATGCTCACTTATTAAGAACAGCTAATTTTTAACTATTTTGTCTTTAGAAGAAGTTGAAATTTTATTTAAAATAAGCATAAATTAGCAAGCAGCATAAGTTCCACTGGTATCCGAAGGGCAGAGCAAGACTCTCAGTACCAAGAAAAGCAATATAGAACAGGATGTGGTGAAATGTCCTTGTGATTTATTAGTGCAGAACATACTTCATAGATAACAACACTACAAGTTCTGAGCAATGCTGGCCAAGTTTCAAACAGTGAAGGCCAGCTTGAGCAGCAGCTGAGGTTATTTTTGTGTGTGTTTCTATGGTCTTAAAATTCAGACAATTTGGGGCTCTCCAGTTGTGTAATATTTAAGCTGCAGCTTAAATCCATGGTTTGATTTTTCATTGCCACATCTATCCTTTCTGTTAGTGAACTTCAGATAATCTTACTACAGATTATTTTATTATACATATATTACATATTAAAGATTATATATTTCTTATTACAGACTATTTTCTTATTACAGATTCTTTTATCTTCCCGTTAAACTACAGACAACTTTTCCCTGTGACAGAGCAAACAATGTGGTCCCCAGCACAGGGGTGCCTTCATGTTTACTTGGGATCTAATACCAGGCTAACATTAAACCAGTAAATTAATAAAAACTGATGGGAAAATGGGCAACTGATTCAGCCAGGATACCCACAAAATTGATCAGGGATACTGAAAATGAAAGACAGAACACTGAAAAATCTTATTATTTTACTGCTCTTGTACGCAACTGCCTTGTTAAATCAATCAACAGAAGAGCTGGTATATTGCTGTATTACACTTCAGTAATTCACTTGACAGAAAATCTCAGACTGTCTCTAGTATCAACATACAGCATTCTGCAGCCCTGAGTGCTTCTCCATCTTCTTAGGACGACAGATTTGAAACAGCTTCTATAAACCTGAAGTTGGAAAAGGATTCTTATCTATGTCTTCCTCTTTGCAAGTGGAGTGCAAAAATAAAATGTAACATTTTGAACTTGAGACCTTTGCCATTGATCAGAAATATTAGGGGAAAGATTTACTCAGCTGAGTTGTTTAAAATTTTAATATATTAATATTGTTGAAGCACTTTCTTTCAATCTGCATGGTTTTCTAAGCTTCCATTTAAAATATTGTGTTTTAAAATGTTAGCTATAAAGAAGGAAGAAGATAAACGTGATCAATGAAAATTTACACTCTGTGCCTACTGCAAATATAGCAGAGATTTTTTGGTTCAGTCACACCCTTAAAAATTCAAAATATGCATACAATTCCATACCTAATCTGCGAGTACATTGACCAAGGCCATGTGCTCCTAATACATAATCACATTTAGAAGTCACTACTTGATATTGGTGTATTTCTTTACTCCAGAGATAACTTACTTATTAGTTGCAATTTCCTCACTGCTCAAAAGAGTCTGAATTCTTATATATAAGGAGCTTGCTAAGTTCCTTCAAGAGTTTGTATGACCTGATTGCCCAAAATAGGAGGGTGAGCCGAGTCAGTGGTGCGAGAAATCTTTCTCAGTTCAATGTCCCTAAGTGTTTAAGCTCTGTGACCTTCCTAAGACTTTGAGAAAAGCTTAAAATTATATGCCCTTTGAGGTTTTGCTGTATAAGGGCTACAAAGGTTGCATAATGGCTTATTTTCCAAGGGGCATCTCAGAACTATTATATTAATAATGGGTAATGTGCTTTGCAAGAATGATAATTTATCTGAAGAACATCTTAAGATAGGTAGCAAATTAATGCTTATATTATTATTAATGTTTATTTTAAAGGGGTACCACAGGATAAAAGTGAAATGGGGAATGGATTGCCTGGGGAGGAAGGGACAGTGTAACCATGGCTCCTGCAGTTTGCAGCAAGTACTAGAGATTATATTTCTTGGCACGCCTGCTGCGGGTTGAAACTGGACCATAACTTCCCACTAGTCTTATATTTTCAAGATTTCTCTAAAAGAGAAGCATTTGAATTTATGTGCCTATTTTTAATTAAGAAAAAAAAATCTGTTATTGAAAAGGAGAAGGACCAGAAAAGTCCACGAACACCCTAGCAATCAGTGCCGGGTCACTGGCCTACCTCCTTACATCTTAGGGGCCAGGGCTCCTAGGGCATCTAATGCTGTCTTTCAGAGGAGGAGATGTGCAAAATCCTCCTCTTCCTAAAACAGGGTCTTTTAACCTCTTGTCTTCTGAAGTTTCAAGCACAAGAAAAGCTCAAAGTAACTCAGCACATCAGAGCAGCTTTCAGGTGACCTAACAATGTTTTATGTAGGATAAAGGCATGTAATTAATGAGAAAGCCGAATTTTTAATTCACACCACCCCAGCTGTCAGTACTCTGTCGTCTTAGAGGCTTTTTCTCTGATGCCATATTGCGTTGTATCACCCCAGGTGCTTTGGCCAGGACTGCAGTCCCTGGCAGTTGTTTAAAGTAAGTCTGGTGAGCTCATAGGTGTTGCCAATGCACGGTAACTACTGAGAAGATCACAGACTCTGTCCATTAACACATGTTTTTACATGCATTGCTTCATGAGTATAACCTAAATGAAAAGGTGTAGGGGTCATTCCTTTCACTTTTCTTTATTAATGCTTAGTAAACAGTACAGATTACATAAATTCTAAAAAATTTATGTAAATACGTAAATGCTGTCATTCTTCTAATTGAAAACAATGGGCAAATCAATGACAATCATAGAATCACAGAATGGTTTGGTTTAAAGATCACCTAGTTCCAACACCCCCTGCAATGGACAATGTATCCCGTAATTCCAAATCTGCATAACCAACTGCTTAAACATTTACTTTTACAAAAAACTATGATTTATTAGGTGCTCTGTGGTAGGTATTCACATAACAAGGTCTGAAAAGGGATAAGAACAATAAAGAAGGAGGTGAATAAGGACAGTCAGGAGGAGAGTCAGACATTGAGGGATACTACTGGGCTGCAGAGGGATATGCATGATAATGTTGAGTAGCAGACAACATTGGCAAGAACTTATTCCAATATGAAAAGGACACATATTTTGGAGTATTGAAGTCAGACAGAAATGGACAGAAAGATATTGGAAGAGCAGTCGGACACTAGCAACAGAGTTATTTAACAAGAATATTAAGGTCAGACAGAGAAAGTAGGAAAAGAATATATTGTTCTCAATTTCCAAATTAAGCAAATTTTAGAAAATTAAAAAGTGCAACTTTTTCATATAATTTTGTGTGTAATTGCATACATCTGCTTATGAAAGTCAGATGCAGATAATACAGGTCTTTATGTAATAGTTTAAGAAGCGTGCTCTGGAAAAACTCAAAGACAGTGCTCTCTTAAAATACTGTTCAGTAGAAATTACTTCAGATATTTGCTTTCATTAAACAAACAAAGAAAAGAGAAGGAGAAAAATCTCATCCTTTCCTTATACAAGGCTAGACCAAGAACATGTCCAGGAGAATCCATGGAATCACATTCATGCAAAACTGACAGTATCGTGTTCTGAATCTTTAGCCGTTACGATGTTATGAGGATTATTTCAGTTCAGTGTGAAATTGTTCAGTGATGATTTCAGTGCTGCACTCTAGAAGGCTATCAGGGTAAGTGATATATACAGTAAGTATCCATTTCAGTGAAACAGAAGGCAAGGAACAACATATCATTCCCAGGTCTAAAGTCAGAAACACCCTTCCCAGAGGAGGAGGGAAAATCTACTTCCTCAACACTAAAAGTTTCTACCATGCATCAGGTCCCAAACACACACACACATACACACAGACATATATATGTATATATATATATGTGTGTGTGTATATATATATGTATATATATAAACAAAAAGTATACCAAAATTTCAACCTGTGAACACAGAAGCAACAGGTTCTGTTCTTCTTTCAAGCAACTTCTTCAAAGCAATTAAATAATAGAAAGATCTATGGAAATGGAAGATTTTAGGTCTTATGAATACCAGGTATTGTGCTTTTTAAATCAACCTCTTAGATTTCCTATTCTGCCATGTGATTGCAGCAGTAATATCTGACAACAAGCCACAGAGATAAACTAAAATGTAAAGGTTACCTTGAATGCAATGCATTCCTTTCTATCCTTGTATGTGCACTTTCCACAACTTGCATGCTATTCTCTAGCTGTCCTGTATATTTGCCCGAATTAAAACATGTGTAAAATCTTATCCTGCATAAAAAAACAGTGCAGATGTGTGAGCTTTGCAGTGATTTCTAGATGACAAAGCAGTGTCTGTAGCTGTTTTGCAAATATAGACAAATATAGACATCTTTGGTTTTGTAGTAGAAAAGGTGAAATAGTTTTCCAATGCCTGATACAACAGTCCTAAAGTTTCATTTCTAATTAGTAAAGCAGTTTTACAGGGAAAAAAGTAGGCTTATGATGCTTCATTCTGTTCTGATAACAACTACAAATATATTCTATATTTTATGAAGAAAAATTATTTTTAGAGGCTCTATTAACAGCATATGTATATGCTATTAATACTTGGCTTCTGAACACAGGTTCAGAAGCCAAGTGCTTTAACTATTTGTTTTTTTTATCCACTTGCTTTCCCTGACTTTGGACAAAAACTAAGGGTTGTGTCTGTAATGCCTGTGGGATGGTATGCTCTTGGAAAGTCATGAAATTCCCTGTAAAAACAAGCCCATTACTTCTACCTTATCAGCACTTTTCCTTCATCCTCACAAACTCATTATACTGTGGACTAGAAAGTCTCTTTTGTTCTTCCCAATACCACTGCAACTGGAAGTCAATGTTTTATTAACTAAATAATGCATTAGGACTCTTAATTCACAGTTGAAAATCTTCATAATGAGGTTACCTTTTTTTTTAGTTGGAAAATAATTATAGCAAATTTCATACAAGATATGCTTCTAAAAAAATAAACAAAACAGAACAAAACAAACCCTCAGAAGTCTGTACTCATAGGGGTTTATTTTAGAATACTTTTCCCTTGCAATCCTCAAGGCTCATTTAAAAGTTTTCCACTACCTTCAGAATGTGAAATTTAAATTGAACTTCAAGAGGCTAGTAGAAAATGAAAATTCTGAAGATTGCTTTGACCCCGTGAATCAAAGCATTTTTAAAAAACATTTTCCATTTGAGATTAATATCTCACCAGTGCATGCATTTCATGTCTCCTTTGCCACACTTGCCTCATAAAGGCCATACTCCCTATTTATTTCAAGCAGCTAAAACACACTTTCAGTTTCCCAGATCTCTTTGACCAGCCTGCAGTGTTCAGCAAGACAGTGACTGTCCCTGAAAAATGGTTGATGACAACAGACAATCCAATCCAACAGTCCAAGTGCAGGGACGAAAGCTTTGCAGGCTCAAATACTGTCCACCTTCACATATTAGTAACTACTCAGTAACTACTCAATTATTCAGCAGTCTGTGTTCCTGGTCATTCACTGGCCTCCCAGTTTGTTACAGAAACAGGGGGTATTGAACAGCACAAACTCACTCTGATAAGTCTGGATGGCTTTGGTTTAAACTTGATGCCCATAAAGACAAAATAACAGACATACTAAAATGGACTGATGTCCAATGACCCAATAACACAGTTGTTTTCATATCTTAGCAGTTCAAAAGGAGACTGCAAAAAGTGATGTTTGAAATAAAAGTCAGATGAACACTTATTCAGATGCTCAAGTAGGTATAGAATATTAGAAGATATCAGCAATTTCATTACTCTGCACTTGAAATCTAAATTGTTTTCTACATTGGTGAGTATGACACAGTGGATAAGATCTCTTTACAAAAATAGTTCATTGCAAGGGGATGAGACATAGATGAAATACTGGCAACTTGCTAAAATGGGCAGAGAGCCATGAAAGCAAGTAGGCACATACTTCTCATGCAGCATAAGAGGCAAAACCTAGCTGTAAGTTTACTGTAGTCCTCCTCCAATGCACATTTTCCCCTTTCCCCTGTTACTCACCAATTGCCATACATACCACCCAGACATATTTGTTGTGTCAATTTAAAGGGTCTTTAAAGACAACACTAAAACAGGCTAAAAGCACTGCTCCATTTTATTTACAGTATCTCTATTAAACAATACAAATTTCTGCTATGAAAACAAGGAGTATAATTGGTTGTTATCCAGGGAAAACTCCATTTTTCTCCATATTGCTTCAGTTTTATACCAGTATGGAACCAATGAAACCCGTAGAACTCCCTTAGCATAAAACTGGCAGTGGAAATATGAATTAACTTTACCCATTAGACGGCTTCATCTGTATGGAAATTATAATGGTTGCTCTGTCATCTCTCAGAGGAGAATGAGGTTGGATTTCTTCTGTTGAAAGTCTCATTTCCACCTGCAAACCTCTATTCCCATTAAAGTTTATATAATAACAAAACTACTATCTATTCTTACTTTACCTCATCATTGATGGATACACAACTTCCTGCAGTGCAGCCACGTTTAGCTTTGAACTTGAACACCGTACATGTAAAAACCTCTGAATCCACACCAAGTAAGTGCTGTTGACTGCCACTCTAGATCTGGATACTCATTTTTCAGGATAATTACCTATTTAGAATATGGCAAGCCTGCAGTCAGGTGCACAAATTGCACTGAAGAAAGTGAATACCACTCAGGCTTCTGAACTCCTTTAGAAAGCTATGGAAGAAGCACATCGTAGTTTGCGCATATGGTATATGAGCTGCAAATATGGAATTTCCACAGACTAAGACCACCCTGTTGTCCACAGGTTCAAAAGTCTGGGCCCATCATGCTGTCTTAGAAGATTCCAAGCTGGTCTTTAAAGATGTTTTCCCTAGAACAGATAGTAGGAGACCATATTGCCTCTGGAAGGAACTACTGAAAGATGTTGCACTTATGAAACTCCACTCTTCTACTCTAACTTCTTCTAATTCTCACCTTCATTTCAGTTGTACATGAGATTCTCCTGAAAGCACTCTAATCAATATGAATTACACCGACCACACACTGTTCTTTATTCTATCTTCTCACATCACTGTTAAAAAAAGGAAAAGAGAGAAAAGAATACATTCTGGGTGTAGTGTGCATAACCTTTAGGAGCTACCTCTTGCACTTGTGAAATTTAAAGGAAGAAAAAATGCAATTGTTTTCCTTTGGGCTTGTCAAAGACAGGCCAAGTACTGATGAAAATTAAGCTGTTATACAAAGGAATACATAATCATACAACTACACTGAGTAACAATACTTACAGGATTTCTTACATTTAAAATCCTAGTCATGAAGACCCACAGAATGCTAGGAATATTTTTTAAAGAAGAAAAACCCCCAAAAACATTTATTCAGATTTTAAAAGTCAAACAATGCACTACAGAGTGCTAATTTATAACGAGCTTTCAGACATGCTGTGCACACTGACATGATTCTGAGTTGCTTCACTTTGCTGACATAATTTCCATGAAAAAGAGCCATAAAAAGAGAAAGAACAGCATGACTCTTCTAGGGACAAAAAACCTTTGTTCTTGGATTTTACAGAACTAGTTCATTTCGGAGCAAAGCATGTATTTGTGGATGAGAATATATGATTTTAAAAGAAGAGAGGTGAAAATGAACTTTGGAAAGATAAGTCTGACTTTAGAAAGTATTTATTCAAAAATTGAATGTATTTTGTAAACATTACTTCCATGGCCTGGTCTTAAAAAATTCTCTCACTAGAAAAATTAACTTCAGAAGAAGCCTTGATCTAAATTTGGACTGAGACGTGAGACATCAGAAACAGTTTTTTTCTATTCATTTGAAGCTCACTTCCAGGAAAATACTGTGTACCATTCTTCCAGGGGATACCTTTCTACTTAATTTTACTCTTATTCCTGCAATCTGTAGAAATTTAGAAGTTTAAGATGCTGATTCTTCTCACATGTAGAAGAATATGTTTGAAATTAAAATCAGCAGATTTCCCATTTTCAAAGGACAGCTTTCCAAATAGGAATAAAGAATGACTTCCCTTCTCCATAATTCATAGCAGTAGCAGACTCCCCTTAGTTTCTGCACAGGTTGCCTGAGAAAAAATGCACTTGCCTGGCCAAGCACTTTTCAGATAAGATGCCTGACTTGCAGCCAAGGAAGATGTCACTTTGGACATCCTGCAAAAACAACAGACAGCCCAACTTAGCAATGCAGCTCATTTGAATAATCAGAGGTCTCTGTCTTTAAAGAGGGAGATTCATTCTCTATGGCAACAGCAATTCAAAGCCAAATGTTCTAAAGAATTTGCCAAACAGAGAAAACAGAGCAATAAATCATAGAAACATGATTTTATGTTACTTAAAGAAACTATAATCCTTTTTCTTACTAAACATCCTCAGAAGTCCTCTGAAGCTGAATAGAATACTCCTATAGAGTTCTGGATCATCTGAGTAATTCTTTGCAGGAAAAAACCAAAATAACATCAACAACAAACAAACAAAAAACCAACAAACCCTTACTTGAAACTCCAAGAGAAAGGATTAGCAAAGAGTAAAAAAATCAGTCATTGTCAAAATCTTCTTCAAAATTCTTTTCCCCTCTAAGCTTTATGGATACCAACAATAAATACATCATTAACATCTTATACAACATGTTAAAATCCAATTACAGATAACACTTATTTTTGTCATGCAAATTACTAGAAATAAGTCCTAGAAGGCGTGGATATTAATATGGTTTATTTAAGATGTTGCTGTCTTTCTCTCTTTTAATTTTCCCAGAGATCTTTCTGAGGTTATTAATTTTTTTCCTAAATATGTCAAAAGTTTATAGAATTAGCCTTCTGGAATCTTAAAGGCTTTTATTCCCCCCATCACTGACTACACTTACGTGTGTTTCAAGGGATAAAATGAATACAGATTTACTCCTCCTTGATCCTGCTGGATCTGTCAGAATTTTTAAGAGGTGTCTCCAAGGTCTGACTCGAGAGGGCACTGCTGAAATGCTGCCAAAGCCATCTTTGCACCAAAGTGACAATTGAAGCTTATTTACAGAATTTTTTAACAGAAGAGAAACTAACAAGCCATTCAAACGTATGATAAAAAAAAAATCAGTCTGTTCTTGACTGCCTATCTTTCAGTCCTTTCTTTCTTTCACAACCATTACTTTTGTTCTTTTATCACCACTTATCCTTATGTTGCATAAATCATTAATGTATGTAGAAAAAGCAATCTTGAGAGACTGTTCAAGCCTGCAGTTTCTATTGTAAGGAAGTATTGATGAACATAAGCCTATTTTTCCTTTTTTTTCCCTCATATTTTCATTAAAGGAAAATATTAAGAGCTATTCACTGCCACAGAAAGTAATGGTCTGAAAACTCCAGAATAAAACTTATTTATAATAATAGTAAAAATTTTCAAATAAGGTTGTTTTCTGATTGCATTTCCAGTAGTCTTCAGCTAGATTACAGCTAGATTGATAGCAACAGTATCAACAAAATCTTCGCAGACACCTTTCTGATTTCCTGGCATAACCAAACACTGAGAAGACCATGTGGATTAACTTCTTGAGGGAAATCCTATCCATCATCCTTGGCATCTAAACTAGGGCAAAAGCCAAAATGCTGCTTGAGGCATAAGAACTAGGGAGGAAGCAGAAGTGCACAGTGCCTCTGCCAAAGCTGTAACTGCTGCAGCTCCTCCGCTGCCTGCCATCCATCCATGTGACTACACTCACGATATAAACAAATGGAGAGTAGTGGTATAAATCAGTTTAGACAAAGGATATGAGCTAGGAAGGACACCTACATCATTCAGGAGGATAACATTAAAAGAACAGGCTGACCAGCTGGGTAAGAGATTGTGTATCCCAGATAAATCACTTTTTAAATGGCCAAGTTCACTTAAGAGTTGGAACTTAATCCTTGCATGTTCCTTCCAACTCAGAATAATCTGTGATTCTGTGATTCTGTGAAGATTAAAAAGAAGAGCTATAGAAGGAGATAAATTAGACCATCAGGAAATTTTTCATGAAAATGTGTCTTCGCCACCTGTTGTTAATTCTCGTGGAAATCAAATCATTTCAAGGTTGCTAGTATTTTCAATGAAGAAATCGTGTTTAGAGGATGTAATCCTACAGAAGTTACACACTCCCAAATGGCATTTGACTAGCTGCAGCCACAGACTTCTCTCACAGAAATTCCCAGTTAGGGTTTTCTGCTGAAGTAAGCCATTGTGTCCACATGTGCCCCAGTGAAAGTCATGGCATCTGGGGAGAAACTCTGCTTTTCTCGGGTGCAGAGGTTAGAAAGCAATTCTGAAATACTAACTCTGTTTTGGTAAGGCACTTGCTAGCAGGGCCTTGAAAGCTGCCACTTACCTTCTGTGTGTCCACTCTCTGTATCATGTGTGTTTACTTCCTAACTCAGAGACAGGCACCATTTGCTTCATTACCCAGCAAGTGAAATCCCCAAGAAATTACTATCCTGCTAGTGGTGGAATAAGATCAATGGTAAGAAGTTTTGTTGCTAACAGAAACAGGAATATCTACTAATGAATGCAAACATCTTTCCTTTCAGAGTAAGGTAGAATGCGAAGTATGGAAACAGATATTTAACATGACCACATTCTCACAGAGGAAGCCAAATACCACCTGCGAGCCTCAGTGGGGCTTGCAGAACTGTTGCAAAGCAGTAAACAATGCCACTTCTACCAGTATTAAACTAGCTATTCATTCCCAGTAACTGCATATTTAACAGCATATTTATTAGCGCTTGGGGAGTACAGAATTCAAACCAGTTTGCAGCTTTCTCACTGCCTGGCCTTGTCATGTGTAGTTCTCTGTTGGGCTGCTGCCCAAGGAGTCCTTAGTTAATTGAATATAATTATTCTGCATCCTACTTTCAAATGCTAATGCAGTTTCACCTCTCCTTGTAACACAATACAGATGAGAGCCCCAACTGTTGTCTGGTACATGTAATTCTTTCCTCTTCAATACATTCACCTCCATAATAAAGCAGCAGTTTGCTGGGTGTTGTTGATTTTTAAGTATAATATACAATGATGATTAAATTAGTAATGAAAGGTAGTTAAAAGTATTAAAATGCAGATAGTTCTTCAGTGGAAGATGAATTTTATAAGCATTCAGCACTATCCTTTCTGTCATCATTCATTAATAAATTAACAAGGCAGTCAATTAACATGTTCATCTTCACCTGAGATTGACAAGCTGTAGAAAGCAGGGAGGACACAGAGGATGCTTTTTCACTGAGAGAGAGTCCTCAAATATCAATAAATGTCTGTCAGGGCTGAGAGAGCTCTTAATCAGTTTGGAACATCTAGATGGCCTGTTAGTGTTGCATTGCCTCTGAAGAGGTCTTCTGTGTCAATTTAAAAGAGCCAGGGCTTGGGGTTTTGTTTTAGTGCAGATATGTCTGGTATTATGGTTTTGTTTTGTTACTTTTTTTTTAAAATCACACTTTAGGACATGTTTCAACTTAAAAACATAAAGCAATTATTTAAGGGTACTTTGCAATATTATGCCACAAGATTATGGCCCTACATATAAATTAATAGATTTGGACAGAAAATGCTGTATGTTCTTTTATGTTTATTTTCTTTGTTCTAGTGCAAGACACACTGAGATTTCAAGAGAAAAATTATTCTAATTTGAGATTTTCACACAAAATCTCACCTTTTTTTTTTGTGAAGCAGTTTTTCAGCAGTGCTCCTATAGATCCTTGGAAGGCTTCTTTTAAAGAACAGTTCTTTCAAAATACATTTGGAGATGGAAAAGCAAGTTTTCAAGACTGTTACTCTGAAGATGCTCTTCAGAAAGCTTGAAATAAATTTTTGATAAAGCATGTGATTTTCAAAAAGAAAATGAGTGTATTATTATTCTGTGCAAAAAATATTCTAATTAAAATATTCTGACCAGTTCTGCAAACAAAGAAATCCTTATGTGAGCCTGTGCTGTGAACAATACCGGGGAAGATATTTACATGGGTGTGCAGGCAATTCCTGACACTAATGGAAATTGAAGAGGTCTTGTCAAATGTATCTAATTCAACATTTTGGGAATACCTGGGAAAGGCTTCTGCCAACTTAGAAATGCCTAAATGCATTAAAGTCACTTTTATTCCTCTTTCTTAGTAATTTTATTCGTCTTTCCTAGTAATTTTAACATCTAGGTTCCTTGTAGATGTTATTGTTACTATTAAAATGTTTCAACACTGGATCAATGTGTCTCAGATAATATGTTTAATTTTAACATGGCCTACTGTCTTAACTGTTTCACTACTTGGGATAGAAAAATGTTGGCATATGCTGCCAGTGGCCTTGCAAATGATGCAGCCCCAGAACAATGTGCTTGACCTCCTCCTGTCAGCCAGGGTTTTTTAATTTTCCAATCTTCTAAAATTGTTACCTGAGTGTGAAGTTTTCAGCATTTACCTAACAAAGTTCTTCCATCATTTTAGTTTTCCAGCATACAGCAGATGGTTTCAGTTGGGTAAAAATATGGCAGAAGGAGTCAAGGTGTTAATCTGAGGAAGGACAGATGAAATCATTCTTACAGTATAATTCCAGATACAAGAGTTTACTGAAATAACAGTAGTACTTCTGGGTTACTGTTCAGATCTTGCACTTCACACTTTAATAAAAAGAAGTAGCAAGGCTCATTTTTGTTTTGATAATCTCCAGTTACAGGGTGTAAATTCAACTCCCACATTAATTTTACCTTACGTGTCTTATAAGTCCCTTTAATAAGGACTGAAAAATATGTTTCTGGCACATCTGCACATAGATTTTGTGATAAAATAGGATAAAAAGCTGTGGCTTCCATATAAATAATCATCAGGCACTTAATACAAACATTCATAAGGTCAGTGAGAGGAGACTAGTTCATAACTTCCTAATTTACAGTAATTTTATTTGACCAGTTTCCTTTCTGGACATCACTACAGGTCTGTGGTGTTATCAAACTCTGCTACTTTATTACTCCACAGACATGTAGCCTGCCTTCTAGCCTTACCTCTACAATGGACATCAACCAAAACCATGAGATAATTAGAATAATCTGTATCTCTTACAGCCAAGAGGTCTTTTCCTTTTTCACTTAATCTTTACACCTACGGGCTAATTTCTTTTTATTTGGATTAAGATGGTATTTAGTGTCTGTCTCCAAACCCCTCAGCCTGATAAGGAAATATGCTGGATTGTTTCAAAGTCACACTGATCAGACAGAACTGCAGGAGACTGGAAACCCAAATCCCTTTGTCTTTATTTGAAAGACAAAAGTTTCCCTTGCATCATTGTCTTTGCAAAGCACATACAGAAATGTGTGATGGCAGAAATTCAATCCACACCAAAATTAACACCATTTTCTTGAAGAGTTTCTGCTTCATTTGTGGGAAAAAGAGATACGGCTTAAACACTATTGACTTATTTAGTCCTGCTGTCTTCTTTTGCAGTTGCCTTTTCTAAATGATGTACTTGCCAAGTGTAGGGGATTCTTGAGACCATTAATCATGCCCAGAATAAGTCCTGTTTGCTAACATGTTTATAAAACAAGCACCTATTTAAGGAATGCTATCTTACTGAGATCTGTAATTTTGTAGTTCCTTTCCCAATCTTATGAACAGTCTTATGAATATTCCATTAATTGGAACATGTTGCAAAGTGGGGGAAGCAGACAGAGTTGCTCATGTTTCCTTGCATCCCATTTTGTTTTGATGTGGATGCTCTTTTCAATTTTGTGCTTTTTTCATTATTTTAATAAGTTTTTAAAAAGTTATTTTCACTTGTAATTTCTTATGATTGAGTCAAAATTATGGGAAATACTGATGAGAAAAGTTGGACTGGAACAGCAGTAAGAGCTTATTACTGGTTACAGCCTACCAGAAACTGGTCTTACAAAAAGGCTGCTGTTGCACTGCATGTGTGAAAAACAGAACACAAAGAAACAATTTAGATACAAAATTATTCCATTACTAACTAATATAAATAATTAAAATAATCAGCCACCAATGTTTATGGGATGATAACATCCATATTTGTTACTAACTTCAGTAATAACAGGAGTTCTTAAGATGACCCTAAATTGAAAGCACAGACATGATATTGTAATTGCTGACCATTTCCTTGTGGAATTAGATGGTTTGCCACAGAGAACAGGTATTCATTGCACTGTTGGCACTCTGTCAGGTGATGCAAACTAGGGAAGCCATGTATAAATATGAATCAGTTTTGTGACAAATTTTTAATATTGCTTGAACAGCCAGTTTATACTAAGAGTAAGTAAATTTTGATGCAGATGATGAGGGTCTTTATAGTCCCTTTGCAGCATTCTTTAACAAAATTTACAACAGAAATTAAGTTAAAACAGCAACCCATGAACTAAAGCTCCTGATGCTTTGTCTCACATTTCTTGGTCTGGTAACTATTATCCAGACAACTATGCATGCAAATATTGAGAGTAGCTCCTTAATAGCTCACCATCTTGGCTTAGGTGGTGCTTTAATATGGACCTTGATGGCCATTTGGTGAAAGGGACTTTAAACTAAAGTACTGCTGATATCTGAACTGGTAATGAAAGAGGCATAAAGCAGCTCAAGTATCAACATTGCAAAACACATTGCATGTGCAGCTTTTCAGCTGCTTGTGCAATCACCCTGTTAAGAAACCACCTTCTACTGTTCTAATGCTGTTCTGCATCATGACCACTACTATTCTTCTGTCCCTGGAAAGAGACTGCCTTGAAGGAATGATTCAGAGATATTATTTTATGCAATTTATAAATTGCATTTAATTTCATAATTATAACAAGCCTCAATTCATAAACATTATAGAGTTTGTCTGCTGTTTTTACTACCTTTATCAGGTGCAGGATGGAAAATGGAAAACTTCATATTGCATGCCTTGCTTTGAATGTTTATGATTACATTCATGTTTAGACAAATGTAGTCCTGGACGGAACATTTAAATCCATTATCTGCTTCAAGAAAAGAACAAGCACACATCAAACCCTGAAGATAACACTTTGCTGTTCTGGGAAAAATTTTAGCAATATAGATTCTACAACTTTCCTCAGCAGCAGATTCCATTGCTTTACTATGCTGTTGCTAAGATGTATCCAATATCTAGCCTCAGCCTTTTTTCTTAATTTTAATGCTGTTTTCTCCTATCCTAATAGATTGCTTCCCCATTCAAACTTAGACAAGCTGAAATTTTTCACCTTCCTTGGTTTTGCTGTCCTCCTCTAGATGCAGGCTGACCCACTTGTTCTTAAAATGTGGATTGTATTCAAGATGCCACTTCGGCAGCAAAGAGTAGAACAGCTCATACTTGGAACTGCAAAGTAAACTCTGATCACTCTATTGCTTGGAGCATGCCCAAGACAGAGGAAATTTCTGGAATATTACACACCAAAAATCACTAACGGTCTCTACTGTGCTTCTGCTAACAATTTTTTTTCCCAAGGACCTAAAAACTGACAAAGTCTAGGAGTAGAAAAAATATATTACTGATACAAAGATCAAATCCTTTCCAAATAGAACGCTCCAGTGTTCAGCACAGGAAGATTCAAGTACTAGGTCTTAACATTTCCAAATTCCTCTCTTTGAAGGATCTATTTTGATTGTCATTCTCTCATGTCAAATTTCTCCTCAGGTAACCAGCTTGCAGCAGAGACCTGACCAGAAAATATCAATCCAAAACACTGAGGTCTTCTAGACCAGACAGAACTCAAAACAGACAATGGAAAAGCATTAGATAGTTTTTCCACAGACTATTCAAAATCAGATTTGCTTACTTTTAAAGCTAAATTAATTTTTTTTGTCATGATAGGTATGCAGAAAAAGAAAGAAATCTGTCAAGCAAATCAACAAGCAGACATAGAAAAAATAAGACAGGATATATCTTGGCTTTAATTAAAGAGTTTCCTCTGAATTTCTATGCGTCAGTGGAAGCCTGAGCCAGCAATTTATTTTCGATAATTAAATCTGTTTCTTCCTTCACATTTTGTTATAGCAAAGAATATTTATACCAATCTTTCTCAGAAAATGTAATGCATTTGGAAATAGTTGAATAAATGTCTCTCAGTAATGATAGACTAGAAGTCCAAATCTGTGCTCTGAAAATGTATTGAAGGATGAAAAGGTTAAGCAGAAAAGAAAACAGATTACTGGCATACTGGAATGCCAGTAACACTGGGCAGCAAAACTGAGCAGAGGTAGTCAATCATGCATTTATTTTGATCAGGCAGAGTTTTCTTAATCAGGACACAGGTAATTTCAGTAGAGCACTTGAAGCAAAGACAGATACTGGTGTTAAGACCCCTAGGAATTTCTACTGACAGCTCTGGGTAATGACTCATGCAGGGTGAACTAATAACAGCATTACTATGTGTGGTTTAAGATTTCAAGTCTGTAGTTGTTACTTATTTTTACTTCAAATAGCACTTACAGGGTGACAATACAGAGCAATACTATCTTATTCAAAGTGGGTTTTTTTTTACATTTAAACAGTAAATGTTTAATACTTAGCAATAAGTATCATCATCTTCCTACACCTGCCACTATCTGTTTTTATAAAAATGAACTTGTACATTTTCATCTGTTAAATGTCTATGGTCCAAAATCAAAAATTATTGAAAGCTGGTCTGAAATTTTGCCATTTCTTGAAACTACAGCTTAAATTAAACATACAGTGACTTTGCACACTGTGGGGGTGAGTGTGGAGGAGGTTAGGAATGAAAACTTGGAAGCAAGCTCTTCTTCCAGTGATCATTGTTTGTGTAATGAAGATCAGATTCTCTACCTTCACAGAGAATTTACTGCAGAACAATGATGGAGCTTGTAGCATTTCCTCCAGCTTACCTACTCTCCTCTACGATGACAGCTCCTACAGTGCCTTGGAATCTGCATAACACAGCTGTTCTTCCAGTGGAGAAGCTAATTGAGGCAGAGTATTACTGGAGCAAGGAAGAAATATGGGGTAAAAAAAACAGGCAACAGACTTTTCCTGGGCACAGGAAAAAAAATTGCTGGCAAAGATGGAGAAATTTCCTCACTTTAGGAAATAAGATAATGCTCTTTCAAAGAGGAGCATCAACCAGTGGCACAGCAGATTTGCCATTCTTTAGCTGCTGGAGGGTGACAAAGAGCAGCAAAATTCTAGTGTCAGCTGGAGGGTCTCCAACATATGTTTAAATTTTTACTAAATAATCTAATATGGGGTATTTTTATGCATGTGTGTTGAGGAGGAGGAGTCCTCCCAAACCCCTCAAACTGTATGGAAGCTCTAACACTGCTTTAAAAATCCTTAGACTTAAAGCTTAAGTTGGTTGTGAAATAGGAAGAAGGAAAGAGTTGGGTTGTTAGCTCCCAGCTGTGAATCTCATAGCTCATGAAGAAACTCTGTCACAACAGCCAGTCAGACCATCCTTCTGAGCAGCACCTCTGCTGTAAAACCTTTCTTTAACATTGCTGCAGCAGGTACACTTATCACTCAATAACTCTTCCCAGATACCCCATTTCATAGTAGGAAGTACAATGTCAATTTGAGAGCAAGGTAAAAGTTTTAGCATCAAACGGGGATGTGCACAAGAATGATATGGTAGTCACTTTTTTTATTTCCACCTTCTACTGACCTTAGTTTTCTAGATCATGAAAACAGATGGACATTCTGGATTTCTTTATTGATTTTTCTATTGTCCTCTGAGGACACACAGGCACAAAGTTGTATCATGCCCAAAATACCAACCAGAACTTTACATCACTGGGAAAGTGATTCTCTGAAACTCTGAAACATGATTTTCCTCTGTTTCAGAGGAATATAGGTCAGCAATGTTAGGAAAACGATTTTGTTTTAGCTGTGATTCATTAGGAGCAAATCACTGGAAATTACGTCAACACTTTGTAGTTGTGGTCAGTTTTGTTCGACTTCATTCTGCAGCTAACACTGTAGATAGAAAAGATTTTTGGTCCTGCAGCCTCATAAACTGAGTGAAGAACTTAAAAAGGATTTGTTGCTTTCCTGCCAGAGGCTTAATAGCTAATTTTTACTGGTCATCTTAAGTGTTTGGCTACAGTTTAGCAACAAGATTAAAAAGTCAAAGATAACAAAATAGTCTAAATGAAAGTGTTAAATGTATAGGAAGACATTAAAAACAAATTCGCATGCCTTTATTTAATAGGAGGTTCAAGCATTTTTTAGATGCCCATTATGTGGTAGATTTAATGTGAAAACTATTATAAACAAGCCCACATTATCCAGTGTGACTGTAGAATTCTCTGTTCATGATTTGAATGTATTCAATTTGGGAAGATACAACAATGACTTATGGTTGATGTTAAATGAAATTAAATGCTTAAGCACTTCATGATTCAGACATTTTTATTATCTCAATCTTAGTGTAACAAAGCCTATGATCCTCTCCCCTTTCTGACTTACTTTTTCTTTACACTTCTATACAGCCAATAAAATACCTTATTTGAAATATGTATTGTTTTTCTCCTAATTCTTGTTTACAAGAAACATAACACTGCAAGAATTTATGTCAGTGAAAAAAAGCCTGTATTAAAGTAGAAAAATATTAAGGTTGTGTCTCATGAGCTTTCTTGGTGGTGCTGTTTCCTGGGGCTTTTTTGTATAGAGAGCATCGGCTGAGGTTAGAGAACAGCAAGTTTTTGTACCAGAGCTAACTAAGGGGGAAAATTGTATAGCTCATTGCAAAATGGTTGAAAACCCTTAAACCATGTGCTAATCTACCAGACAACCTCCTCTAAGACTTAACTAAGTCAGGAAACTTTTGACACTGTAGCTTTGTGTTTGGGAAAGAACTCAAAAAATCCATGAAGGTTAAATTTTTCATCATTTGACACCACTAAATTGTCTAGAAAATTGTGTAAAAATGGATTTATTGAATCCGTGACTAATGCTATGATGGACTTGTCTGGAATGATATAATATTTTATCAACATCAGCCAGTCTGGAGAAAAATTATGTTCAGTCTTTTGAGAAATTTGTCATATTCTGACCCTTCCTTTCATTCATTAGCCATTGCAATTCTTCTGACAAGACCACAGGGAGAATTATTTTGTAACTTTATTTGTATATTATTTCTGTTGTTCCCTTTTGGGTCAGGACTTTGTTGCTGTTTTAAAGTTTTTTCTAAACAGAAACAAAAACTCACAAATCCCTACAGGACAAAGGAAATCAAACTATCATGAATCTTATTTTACGCAGATCCAGCCTATAGCTCTAGGCTTTTATTCTTAACATATTTCTCAGGTCAGTTTCTATTTTTAATTTTTTACCTTTTTTACAAAATAAATACCACATAAATGCATAAAGACAGTTTGTGTATTTCTATATTGTTTTATAGTTAAAGAAAAAATACTTTAGGCTGCTGGGTAAGTAGTATATTTTCCTACACTTAGACAGACTGATAGAGATAAAAGATTAATATCTACTTGCAAATATTAAAATCATCGTGTCTGTCTATGACATGCTTAGAACAGCAAAATAGGTTAAGGTCTAGAATTTTTTTTTTATCTACCGAGTAGATAGTGCTTTTAATTTAAAATTGAATTTTAAATTCAATTATACTAGAAGCTTTGTTTATTAGAAAGCTTTTAGTCCAGAATGTGTAGCTACACTAAGAGTTTTCCAATGTGCAATAAAAATGTATGTACTCAGTTGGAATGAAGATATTAGGAAGACATTGTTCACTGTTAGGTTGGTCAGACCCTGGCACAGGTTGTCCAGAGAAGCTGTCAATGCTCCATCCTGGAAGTGTCCAAGTGTCCAGGCTGGATTGGGCTCTGAGTAACCTGATCTAGTGGAAGGTGTCCCTGCCAATGGCACAAAGGCTGGAAATAAAATTTTTAGGTCCGTCCCAACCCTAAAAATTCTAAGATATTCTGTGCCTATGTTAGCTATCTCCCACCTATCTGCCTTACATACACCAAATATATTCTTTTTCCTCTTCTTGTTCTTGTTCATTTAGAACATTCTCCTAAGCAATTACTATTACTGAAAGGATTAAAGGAAGATAAATGGCTTCAAACACCTTCTGTAATACACAATCACTATTGCGGTTCTTATAAAACTAGTTTCAGTAATAAATGTAAAAAAAAAAAAACTGTACAAATACCACTATTACTGTTGCCTTATATATTCCTTACATATATTTGTTCAACAAGCCATGACTGCAGCAACACCTCAGAACAAACATAAGTTTCAGAAGTTATATTTGACAGTGAAGCACTGTTTGTCTGTGTGAAGACTACACAATTTGGTATATGCTGTCTTATGGATTAGTGAAATTCAATACAAATGATGTTGAAATGTGAAAATGTCTCCACAAAGTGATTGGTCTCTGCTTGTAAAGTGTCAACATTCAAAGCTTGATTTAAAAATATTTCTTTAATTTGATCACTTTTTTTCTATCTAAATGGGATATAATTTAAAACCTAATTTTTGACCATCAGCTGAAAAAGAAAAAAGCATTCATGCTTAGCTAGTTCCTCAATATGTCAGCTAGACAGCCTGAAGCGCCTGCAATAAGGCTGACTGAAATATGTTCCTAGGAGCAGTAGGACAGGGTGGAAGCTTCCTAAAAGTCATAAAGAACTATTTCCACCACAACACCTTTTCCTAAATTGAAAGGCTTACAGATCACCTCTATGGTAGTTATATTATTTTCCTGCTTCTTTTGGAAAGCCCAAAAGCTTTGATCTGATCTGGTTTCTACTTCATCTTGAGCACATATAGACATATATAGAAAGCAGACGGTACAAAAATCAGACTTCCTCTATGCCTTACTGTAAAAGAATGAAAACTTCATGCTTTTTGAAGTTGTTCCATAGATCATCTGCATATACCTGATGCATTTATTACAGTTTGAGCTAAGAAGTGTCTCTGAGGTTCCCAGTGAAGTTTATCACCATGGTCTTGTACAAGAAATTTCATGCTGTCTTTTTCTATTGGAAGTCATTTACCTAACACTTTACACTTATTTTTCCCAGAGTAAACTCAAATCACAGTTATTCCATTGTGATTAAATTCACTGAGGTCAGCACATTTTCTTTTTCTTTCAATGAATAAAAATCAACTATACTCTCACTATTGACACCTGATTACAGGGAATTTTGCATTTTGGACATTTGCGTTTCAAACCCACATTCTGCCATTCCAGTTAGTAAGTAGATTCAATCTTAAACATATGAAATATTTTGGATATCTTGAACTCTCAAAGGCTGCCAAGAGCCTTCTGTCATGCAAAGTCCACATCCAGTACAAATGGGACCTCCCCTGGCTTACAGACCCTCGACCTGCATTCTCCTCGTGAATAAGGGATATCCTTGGAAAGACTAAATAGACAAGTGAGTAAGTCAGTGATGCCATATTATGGATCAAATCTCACCTGGCACATCTCAGATCATACATGTGGCGGTGTGGTTGTTGAGGTTAAGAGTTTTATTCTCTTAAAGTTTATAGTTTGTATTGTATTATGGTTCAGTCCAGTTTTCCCCTCTTGTATTTGGTTTGTCCCAGGATTGTATCCTCCCCTGTCCCTGTCTGTTACCCCAAGAACCACCCCTTGCTTCCAAACCTTCCTTGTCAGTCACCTAAACCCTGCCCTCCTTCCCTGTCACTTCTCTTAAACCCATCCCCTCTTTCCAGAACCCTCTATGTCATTTATGTACTCCTGAGTTCCTCATTCGTTGTTGTAACAAGGTCTCCTCCCTCCTCCTCCCTCATTGGTTCTCTGACAATGTAGTCCCTCCCTGAGATCCTCCCAAAATCCACCTGATTGGTTGCTATGTTACATCCTCCCCTGATATGTCCCCCCTTTATATGGTGTTGCACCCCGGTATTCTGGGTCTCCCTGTGTTGGACCTCTCCAGAGAATAAATGGTCTGGGGAAACTCCCTACAGAGTGATCCCTCTCTTCAGTCCTTCACTTCGACTCTCGGCATATAGTCACACTGTTGCCACCCACAGAGAGTGGCTGGCAGCAGGCACTGCTACTCCTGCCGCAAGTGTCATCTGCGTGCCAGAGGGAGAGCAGCCACTCTCGGCAACCGCCCTCAGGGACATCTGTGGCGTCTTCGAGCAGCCACCACCTTCCTGCGAGTGTTCCCTCAAGAAGAGGTAGCTATACTCGATACTCCACGATGTAATGATCCCACAGACACGGGAAGGGCTTTCGTGTAGAATCCAACAAGTTTATCGCAGGAGGGTCCAGGGACAAAAGCCAAAAGGGGGCCGGCTGTGCAAGGGTTTTAAAGGGGCTACAGGACCAATCAACAACAACCAAAGGGGCAGAACTTAGGCGTGTACCTCCAAGATATCCAATACAATTCCAAAAGGGAAGAATTACATCAACGTTTTCCAGCGAATCAACAGAGACAACAGAACCTTCTAGAGAACTAGGCAGAGCACCACCTCATTACCTAATTGAAGAGGGAGTGGCTATTCCACACCCACCCAAGGCATCCCATCTTCTGGGCCTGCCTGCTCTTCCACATCTCCCCCGTTTTTATTTATTAAGAAGGCCTGATTTAAAGTCTTCTTGACTACCTTAACAAAACAGGAAAATACTGCAACAGATATAAAAATTATTATAAGAACCCAAAGCGCATTTCTGAGCATAGCTGCAAGCCAAGACGGCACACCCCAATGTCCCAACAGGTTGTCTAGCCAATCGGCTGTTTTCTTCCCTATTTTTATGTCGTGGATCAACTCTCTCAATTCTTGACTATTAGTTTGAATGGACTTACTATGGGAAGAGAGATTAAAACAACATAGACCATCAAAATCTTCGCATCCGTGGCCGTGAGCTAACAGAAGGAAGTCTGTCGCGGCTCTGTTTTGAAGGGTGGCATGCCTGGTGGTTTCTTCATCAGCCAGTAGATCACTTAAGGCTGAAGAGGTAGCATTGGCCTGTCGGCTAAGCCAACACCCCAAATGTGAAAGTTCTCCCAATGCCTTCGCGGCGGCGGCCCATGGGAGAAACAGGGACATGGCTGCTCTTTTTGCGTGACTCCAATTCTCTACTTGATCATTACAATTTTCATCGAATTCTGTATATTCTCTTTTTTGTCGGGCCAATTGAGGAGTCTTTTTCCAATGTTTGATCAAGGTGACATTTGGGGTAAGCATAGTAAACTGACCGAGGCTACACAGTCCCCCTTGCAGGCGGGATGGGATACCTGCCCATGCTCTATCTCCACAGACAAGAAACACCCCCCGGGGGAGCATTCTGGGATGTTCAGTGGACTCAGAGATTATAGAACTCGTATAATTACACCAGTGGACTTTATATTCCTTTTGGTTAGGGTTTACTACTTTCCTATCTATCTCTTTTGATCCTTCCTGCCAATCTTGTTTCCTTTGTTTATAATAAAACAACACACAAAAGGATGCTTTAGTGGACCCTAATAAATCTAATTCTTGGGGCTCTTGTGTTCCATGCGGTAGGATCTTCGTCCACTCATCCCAGCTGTCCACCCGATTGGGCTTCTTACCTGCATAGGGGTAATCATTAATTTTTAAGGGGACTCCCACCAAGCATGTGGATAGGGGATCTTCTACCCTACCCATATTCATACAAAAGTTACTTTGACCGAGGCTATTCGCCAGTGTAGTCCATACATTCTTCTGCGGTTG